>APFE031274107.1:0-59269 GCA_000404065.3 Pinus taeda | reverse complement strand
GAGCAAAGAAAGAACTTTGACTCGGTTGAATTATACCAGCCTCTAGCATTTCTGCAACCATACGTTCAATTTCACTCCTTTTGGCATAGGGATATCTATACGGCTTTATGTTTGGAGGAACACTTCCTGGAATCAGATGAATAGCACGATTATGATCACGAATAGGTGGGAGACCTTTGGGATTCTCAAATACGTTGGAATGATTGTCCAATACTATTTGGAGATCTGGAGAAATAGATGATTCCAATGTGGAAACATCTAGCGAACATAATTGTGCAATTACACCTTTTCGTTCCTTTTTTAGAAGCTTTTTCATACCATTAGAGCTGATTATCTTTCTCAGTTTCCCTGCAATACCCCTTAATTCAACTTTCTTTCCTTCCACAGAAAATTTCATGAAAAGTTCTTGAAAATTAAAAGCTATTATACCCAAGGATTGTAGCCATTTGACTCTTAATACAACATCAACACCTCCCATTGGAATGGAAAGAATTGGGCTAGTCAATACATATTCTCCCATGGATAGCTTAATATTATAGCACTTTCCAGAGCAATTTATTGTTCCTCCATTAACCATCACTTGACACTCTGGTCCTGGATATAAGAAGCAATTCAATTCTTTTGCTACCTTACAATGAATAAAATTGTGGGTACTTCCTGAATCAATCAACACTATTACCTTTTTCTTCTTGATTTGTCCTTCTATCGTGATGGTTTGAGGAGTGGTAATTCTCGCCAATGCATTAAAATATATGGTCAGATTCATTTGTTCTTCATCTAGTCTTTGTTCTTGGAGTATATCCTCTTCTTTTGACCTATCTTGCTCCTTTTCTTCTTCCTCTTGACAATCTATGTAGAATTATTTCTTCTCAACACAGTTATGACCTTTAGCGTATTTGCTATCACAGCTGTAACAAAGCCATTTTGCTCTTTTTTCTTCCAATTCTTGTGGTGTCAACCTTATAGGTTGTGGAAGACTAGCGACAACAACACTTCCATCTTTATAGTTGTGAGTGGTATGCTTCCTGGTTGCCATAATTTTGCTTTCCATTTTTCTTGCTAACATGAATGTCTTCTCTAATGAATCAGGTTCCCAAAGGCGAACATCATGTTGGATATTATCCTTTAAAGTCCCTATGAAAACATCAATCCTATGCTCCTCTGGAATTTTTACCCTTATGTTCAATTTTTGGAACTTCTCAGTGTGCTCCATTATTGAATCCTTTTGTTTGAGACTTATCAATTGGCTAAAAAAAGTGTTGCTTTTTGTATCTTCATAATGTGCTGTCAATTCTTCTGTAAAAATTGCCCAAGTGATAATTTGTTTACGAGAGCAAAGCCATTGCTACCATACAAACTGATTTGGTCTGAAATATAAAGTTGCAATACGTACCTTTTGTGTGTTTTGCACATTATTGACATCCAAAAATTGCTCCATTTGTAATATCCATGTTGCGGGATCCTTGCCATCAAACTTCCTCATATCGATTTTTGGAATATGGTGGGTCTTCAATCCAACATTAGGGTCTATGGAATCATGATTGACATTTCTTTTGTTCTTATCATGAGTTTCCTTTACTACCCTTTCACCATTAGTGACCATTTCTTGTAGCATCTTATTCATATTTATCTTCAATTCTTCCATGTCTGTCTTCAAATCTGTCTTCCAATCATCCATATTAGCTTCCATGCCCTTTATCTTAGATTCCATGCCATTTATCTTAGCTTCTGTTAGCTTTTGTGAGACTTACATTTGTTGCACTTGGTCTTGTAATTTTGATATATCATGTAGCATTTCTTCCTCTTCTTCATGAGTCATGCTACTGCTTTTAGGTTGCTTACTAGGTGTTCGCATTTTCTTTCCTCGGGGCATCAGTTACCAATAATAATGCTCTACTATGCCTTTTGAATTCTTCAAAATAAATTTTCAAACCAAGCTTAAGCGAAAATTTAAAAGAATCTACACATCTTTTTTCACTTTGTAGGAGCTCGATATTTCCTCTAATGTATCTCTGTACTTACAGATCATCCAATTCTAAAATTGCGACCTGCAGTCTCCCTCTGTGTCCTCTTTACAATGCCACCTTTCTGATCCAAATTGGCTTCTGCAAGGAAGAGTTATGCGAAATCTCCCACAGTGACCTTATTATAGACTAGTTCAGTAGTGCAAACTTGTACAACATGCCACAAGTCATTGTTTTGACTTTTGGCTCTGAAAAATATATACAAGAAAATACAGTCCGTCCTCTTTCTGTACCTTTTGACGAAATTTCAATCCAATGCTCAGAGAGAAAGTTATGACAATTTTCTCCAGGTCACCTATTTGGAATGTAATTCAGGAGTTTGTAAAAAGACCAACTTCCTCAGATCATATCTCCTCAAATATAGTGCGAAAAGCTCTGAAATTCGGACCCGAGGTTCAGCGTGATTTCTTCTCAAATGGATATTTTTTTTAGCTTCTGAAATGTCACAAAAAAAATTTATAGCAAAAATTCCACGATGACCTATTTGGAGCAGCGAAACCCTAGAATCCAAAGCTCTAATACCAAATCTTATGAAACCAGCTCAAGAAAAGATAGAAAATATAGATCAACGCCTTACAATTCAGCCTCTTCGAGGGGGCAACCTCCTTTACATTACATAAATGAACAATTCTTGGATGATTCAAATGACAAAACCTCCTTTCTATATATAGGAGTCTAAGAAGTCACAATATAACCCAGCCAACATAACAATAATAATATAAAGCCACAAAAATAACAATAGAGGGATTCTATGGGGCACAGTAATAACAATATGGGGATAATAGGGGCACAACAATATTAATAATGGGTACAAATACAATAGTAATGGGGTAATCACTAGTATTATAGGGACCCAACACTAGTTCATTGAACAATTTTGTAGTTTAGTTAGTTTCATTTTGTGTAAAAACTACAATTTCTTTTGGTTCTGTATTAATACTGTCTGAAATTTCTTCTTGTGTTTGATCAAAATTATACAAGATAAAAGATTCAATATATGAGTGTATGAAGTATATGGGAAAGTTTTGAGGCCGCTCCTGACTACTTAACATATATTTCATTAAGGTTTCTCAATATAGTTTCTTAGGTTGTCCAAAAACAAAGATTGTTGCATATGACATATCTAGTTGTAAGGATCCCTGAAGTTTGGCTCCCCATGATCTAGATAACAACATGCCATACTTTGGTTGGATGTAAACAACCACAATATGCATAAGGATTCTTTTGGCAGGATATTAGACTAAAGTGACACATAGGTCTTTAATCAATCCTAGACATTATACCTTACTGGAGTCAAATGAGAATAAATCTTTATAAGGCCTTGTAGTGTTTAGGTTTAATTTCTCCATCATTGATTTGGGCATTAAGTTGTAAGAGGCCCCAGAATCCAAAATTGCATTGTGTAGAATTTTGTTTTGGATACTAAGGCTAATGTAAAAAGTTGGAACTCCTCCTTCTAACAGTTTTCCATAAACATCTGGACCAAATATGAGTTTTGGTTGGTCATCAAATAAGTTGATTCAATCCTCATTTTCAACAATGTTTAAGGTTTAGGCTATCTGAGATTTATAAGTTTCTATGTTCAATAGTTATGTTAAAAGAATTGAAATCTTTAGCTTTGCTATCTTTTCTCCCAAATTGAATGGTAAAGAAACTTTTTTATGTTTGAAGGTTTTGAATTTTTGTTGCAGGGACTTGGGTAGACTTGTCTTATTTTCCTTTATTGGGGACTTCCTTATATGGATTTTCAAATCTAATGTTTTGAGCTTTGTCCACTGGTTCTTTAGGTAGAATTAGAGTGGATGGTTGATTAGCAAAAGGTTCATCAGAGGTTATGTCTACAATTGTGGGGCCAGAAAAATTTGGGTTTTGCCTAGGGAGAATTTGGAGGATTTTTGAAACAAGGGCTTCTTTTATTTTCTTTTGTTGATTTTTCACTACTTTTTTATTTTGGTTAGGGACCTCAGCATTCATTTTGCTTATTACGTTATAATGTTTATGAACTTCAAAGATGGCAGAGTCATATCCTTGTATGTAATCAAATGATTCGCTAGACTGTAACTATAATTGCTACAACATATACAGTTCCCACTCATCTTGGGTTAGAAAAACAGTGTCCTAATCATTTATTCGCATTAGGTTAATTTGTGTATCTTGTTCTGGATCTTCTGGATGGGATTTCTTTGCATAATTTTCTTGAAAAGAAGGCCTAATGTTCTGATCTAGTCCATTTTCCGCTGTGTTTTGGTTTTTTCTAAAATTTGGGTTTCTAACTAGAGGTGTTTGTAGGTTATCCCATTGGGGTTTCCTTTCTATGTTCTCTATTCTATCCATTAGTTTTTCCATAATTTTGGCTAAACTATATATTTTAATGTCAGATGGTGAAGCTTCATCCTTTGCAGCTCCTCTCCTTTCATTTCTAACTCTAGCCCTCTTAGCTAACAAATTAGCCTCTACACTAATTGCTACACTTTGTATTTCTTCTAATGTTGGGGGGCTTTTTTTTCCCTAAGTTTGTATGCCATATCTATGTCAAAACCATCAAGGAAATTTATTAATGCTAAGTCAAGTGGGGGCCTAAGGTTAACTGAGATTGCATTATATATATTATTGAATCTAGTGCAGTAATCTTGAACAGTTTCATTTGGTCCCCTTCTAATATTCTGATATTCTGAAAGGATTTTTTGGGATTCTTTTTCTTTTCCCATCTGTTAAAAAATTGCTGGTAAAATGTATCTAAACTATCAATACTATTAGCAGGCAATGCTCTAAGCCATTTCCTAACATCACCAACCAAATTTTGGGCAAAAAGTCTCATTTGAATAGTATTTGTGTCAATTTCATGTAACTCAAAGTAATCTGTCATCTTGTTGACATGTTGTTGTGTAGTGTAATGTCACGTGCCATCATATTGAACAATTTTACTTTGGTAGTATGCTGGCATAGCACTGAGTTGGGCAGGTAGAACAAGAGGAGCATATCTATTTGCCATGGTTATAAATTGGGAGGGGCTAAGATGTGGGGTTGAGGTACTTGGAGATGATGCAGCAGTGGACGAAGAACCAGGACTAACAGATGATGAATGAGTAACAATAGATTGGCAAGGGGGTGTAAGTACAAATGGTGGTGAAGAATGGACTTCAGAAGGTATGATTGATGAAGTTGAAGGGGAAAATGATGAACTCAAAGTAATGGACAATTGTTTAGAAAGCTCACAGGTCGTGGCAGTATTAATGGGTGATTGTGTAGATTTCATAATGTATTCATCAATTGATTTGTTGGCCCGTTGAACTTCAAGGTCTGCAATAAAATCAGGATCTAGAACAGTTTCATCGATTGCACTTTCAGATTTTGTTCTAAATAATGAAAGATCAAATATCACATCAAAGGGAAGTTCTTCTAAAAATAACCACTCATCAGGACATGAATTAGCTTTAAATAGTGGCATTTGACTAACTGAACTTTCTTATTTTTTAGATTTTCTTGAAATCAGGTTGGGATTATCAACTACTGGTGCAGGGTTTGGGTCTGGATCAGCCCTAGTAAAATGAGTTTTCCTAGAAGCCATAATTTCAATTTTTTTAATTGTTTTTGTAATATTTTTTCAAGATAACTTCTAACAAATGACTTTAATAGGCTCAGAATGTAGATTTAGAATTTTCTTAAAGCTTTATTAGGACTGAGGATTATTCGGTCCCCAGTATGGTCACCACTATGTTATCACTCAAAATTTTCTCTAGAAGTTATTAAAAGAAATAAAATGACCGAGATAACTACAAACCAACTTTTGGGCATAGGCTCTAGCCAACCTAGGATCAAAGAGTGCTCTTTCTATGTGATTTAACTTTGTTTGCTTGGATTTTAGGCTAGTTATGAATATTCTAGGGGTTATTGATTTGTATTCAAGATTGGATGGCGGAATTCTTGAAATAGATGGATAGAATGATGTATTTAGACTATTGGGTTGTGGAGTCAATAGAAGGGTAGCAGAAATGGATCAACTCACTAAAGGGAATGTTTAAAGGGAAAGCTAGCAGAGTAAAGTGTAGGTCTTTAGAACAGGGGGTGAAATGGTTTTAATCAAGGTGAGAGAGCAATTAAGAATTCTAAGACCGAGATATAAACAAGGAATAGAGGGTAATAGAAAAAAAGGGAAATTAAGAATCCTTTGATCTAGATTAGCAAGAAATAACCTAAACTAAGGAGTAATTAAGAATTCCTTAACTTAGATTATCAGTTGAAAACATTTATAAGCATATCTCTTAGAGCAAAGTGTAATTAAACAAATTCTGAGATATTGTTCCAGTTATAGCATTCAGGTTCAAAAATACATTAAAGATTGTGGAAAAACTTTAAGAAAGATAACAATAACATAAGAAAATACTTGTCTGCACTTTGCTCAACACAGGAATCCTATGAAATATCTTGTCTTTACTCATCAATCTAGCTTGCTGTCTCAGTCAATGACACAATAGCTTTACAGTCTTCTGATCAAAATTCTATAGATGTCTAAAATTCCACACTACATACCTCGAATTGTGAAGTATTTATACAAAAGTTTTATTTGAAAATATCTCAAATTAACTTGAGATTTAATCTAGGGAATAAAAATATCTTCTTGCAAGAAGATAGAGATAGCTATTGAACTATTTGTTGTTGTCCCTTGTATTTTGGTACTGCTAGCTTTATGGTTTGATTTCTAGCCCTTTATGTTGTCTTGTTGTTTGATGTTTTACGCTGGAAGCTTCATTCATTTTTGGCTTTCATCTGATACACTTTGACACTAATACACTTTAAGCATGCTGACCTGTCTTTATCCTTTTACCCTGATGACTTTACATTAACCTTTTCTCTACATTTTACTATAGTAAATCAGTCAATTTTTCCCATAATTTAGCATCGGGTAATTTGATTTTCAACATCCTTCTATATATTTCATCTTCCTCGGTGTACTTATCAAAAGTAGGCCTAGTCATGAATAAGTGTTTTACCTCATGCTGGAGGTAAAACAAGTTTTCAAACATCTGGTAAAAAACTTTTCCTATTGGTAATGCTTTTATTGATGATGTACTGGCATGTTCTTTAGCTAGCTCTCTGATTTTGCTATTGTAGTATTGTAGTGTCATGAGCTTGTCATTTATGACTAAGGTACTGGGTAACCATTTCTATCTCAAAATTTGAAACTTAGCCATGAATTTATCAATGGCTACCTGCACGTTTTGACACTTGTCCTCTAAGTTTAACATTAAGTTTCTTTTGGAAAGGACCTTTCTCACCTCCAAAATTGTTTTTGTCCTATCCTCTATATCCAATTCCTAAAGTTCATACTTGTTTTAACTGTTGAGGAAGTGGATAAGTATAGTTTCATCTTTAGGCATGTCTCCTAACTCTTCCTTGACTCTTTGGATAGCCTCTGTAGCTATCTTTATTAGATCTATCTGTTCAAAAATCACTTGAATGGATGGCCAAATATCATTAATAGAGTAAATGATATTGTCCCATAATAGTTCCTTGCCTTGCCCAAGGGGTTCCTTCAATGTCAGATCTTTCTCCATGGCCTTTAAACTTTCATTCATTCTAGCAGCTTTCTGCACTTCCTTTTTGTGCATAATTTTGGCAAGCTTGTAATCCGTTTCCAAGCTTGTCACCTTCTCTTTTAGTTTTTTCATCTCTGTAGCCTGTATGGACATTTCCTCCATGGCTCTAACCAACTTTGCTACACCCTCTCCTAATGCACTTGCTCCTGATGTAGACTCTGCGAAAACTGGTTGTGTTGTAGGCATAGGAGTTGTGGGAGCCAATGAGGCTGCCAATATGGAAGGGACTGTTGTTGAGACTGTTGGGATAACATTTCCAGATGTAGTGGCAATATCACTTTTTTTTAATTGGATTAAAGTGTCCAATACCTTCTCTATCTCCCTTAACTGGTCATTTAATTTCAGGAGTAAGTCCATCAATTCTTCATGTCTGGTTTGGTCCTCCAAGACCTCCTGTGTTTGGGGATGTTGTAGCTGAGGTATTTTCAATTGTCTTTTGAGTGCAGCAATGTCATCATTCTTTTTCTTAATTAGTTTTTCAGTGGCCTTAATGTCTTTGGGATCATGTCCCAATTTAATCACTAAGTCTTCCAAAGACTTAATTCTAGTATCTGTGGCCTGTGAAGAGGCCTTCTCTAACTGATATTGAGCTGAGATATTGCTTAATGAATTTTGTAGTTGATGAGTTGCTATGGCTTTACCTGTGAGGGTGGAGTAAATCATCTCTCCAACCTGCTTGTGCAATTCGATTTGGCCAATGAGATGAATATCCATTGACAATACCTCAAAGTCAATCTTTTTGTAGTCTCGTGATTTCCTTGGTTGTTGTGTAGTTTGTTTCATGAATGACATCTGTAGTTTTCCCTCTTTGATGTCAAAAGCTTACATCAACCTGGTCTGATTGGTAGGTGTGATTTTGAGATACGGAGCATAAGTTTGGGCCTTCAGTTTCTCATTTCTCATCTTGATCTATTAAAACCTGTCTTTTATATCCTTATCTTTATCAATAGGCTTATTAAAGGAGGACACCTCCACACTTAGCTGCCTTTCCAAAATCTGGGTCTGTGATGTGGAAGGTCCTTGTGTTTCCTCAGATGGATTTGTGCCCCTGCTTGTGTCAAAATTAGTGTTGGTTACTTGTGTCAAATCTCTTGTGTCTTCTTGTTTTGAAATAGGATTGAGCCTTTGACTTTTTCTCTGACTAGTTTCATGCTACACATTAGATGTGTCCATGCCTGAAGTGGAGGATCCCTCTCCATTTCTCTTGGGATTTATTTCCTCATCCTGAGGAGTCTATATGATAGGAGGGGTGCTCATGGTTATTTCTATTTGTTCAGGTACCTGCAAAAATGAGCTCTCATCAAGTTGTCTTTTTAATCCAATCAAGGTATTCTCTACATCTACCTTTGTACTTTCCCTATCTACAAGAGTGTTTTCCACCCACTCAGAACGATTAGCATATATTTCTATCTCTAGTATGGGGTGATGAATATAGGGTCCCAACTTGACCTTCTTTCTCAATCTGGTCATAAATTCCTATGTGTCATACCTCCACATGAAACTCTTTTGGAACTTCATTTGTTGCAAAATTTGGTCTGCCTCTCTAGAATTGCAGATGAAGGGGCCTAACTGGTTTTTGACTTTAAATTGTGATCTTTTCTTAACTGAGACAAAATTGATCTCATCAGAGTTCATTATTTATCTATAGTACTCTAGAGAAAATAACCTCATGGGGAGGTATTTTGGTAGTTTATATGGTGCAAAATGGAAACCATAGATTCTTATCTCTGTCTGGGTTTGGTAAAGGTACCAATCTCGCACTTTGCTTAGTTTAGACAACTGAAGGATCCTTTTGATCTCTCGACTTATTTTGGGTGGAGGGCTTCCTCTCAGCATGGTCATGACTGGATGAACAAAAGAATCAATGAAATCTATATAGGTATACGGTGATTGAAACTTGTGGAAGAGGGGGGTCCAAAATTTGAAAAACCTGGGTTGGCCTTTAGTATCCAACTTCTGAAGAGTGAAAGGAAATATGTCTAGATGATAGTATAAAAACAAATGGTACAGAATATATGAGTATCTAAATACCCTCTCATTGTGCATTCTAGTGAATTGTTCATGCATTCTTTCAGATATGAACTCAACATAATTGTACAAAACAGTAGGAGGTTGTCCTAAGGTATAAATTGTCATGAAGGCCAAGACAAGTTCATCAACAAATTCACCAGTGGTACAACCCTAAACACAAGATATCATAGTAATAACATGCTTGCCCCTTTTAGAGAAAATGGCAGAAACATATGGAGGGGCATCTTTGGGATCGTGTTTCTTTGAAACAATTAATGTCTGGAATATTTGGGTTAACCTAGACAGACTCAATTTGGAGTACTGGTCGAAAAAATCCCAAATGGAGAGTGGGGTTTGGACTTGTAACATTTCATTAATTGATTCAACTATAATGGTGAAAAAATATTTTTGTTAGGGGACATAATAGCTCTTTGGCTGGGGATGTAACAAGCATGGCACTGGTCGGCAATTTCTAGGAAGACATGCACTTCTGGAAACTAGTATTTAGGCAAATTTTACTTCCAAATGCCAATATCATCACCATGGTTGAGGTATTTGTCCCTACTTAACCAATTGATTTTAGGTAGGAGGGTATGGGTAGTGGTATCCTTAATTTGAAAATCCCTGTCGGCCAGGGGAAGGTGGTCGAGGTCAAAATGGGGGGTTGTGATAGGTCTGACATCCATGGAAATAGAGGCAGCCATAATTTATTTCTTGTGGATTTAAATTTGGCTTTACAGGTTTATTCAGGGGATTTGAATGGAAACTGGAAACTTTTAGAGGGTTTGGTCGCAGGTTTTTAAATTTAAAGTATTTCTCAATTAATTTTACTTAATTAAAATACTTCAAGAGTGATCATTTTCAAATTTTGAAAGGGGGTCTGGTAATTTGTTCACAAATACCTAGAGTTTAGATGAATTAGCTTCAAACTAGTCTTCTGGATTATAGCAGAAGGCTGAATGGGCTCTAAGAGATTTGTAGGTGGTCTCCGCAGCTTCTTTGAGGACTGAAATGGGGTTAATTGATAAATTTCAAGTTTGTGGGTTTCACAGTGGTTTGCAGAGCTTTTCAAAATCTCAAGCGAAAAAACAAAAATGGGCTTCTTGGCCTTTTTATTTAGCAATGGTCACTATTTTGCGAGTAAGTTCATGAATGAAGAGTAGGTGGTTTACCGGCTTGAGTAGGGAGGCGATTTCCCAAGCCATTGCGCTGCTTTTGTGGAGGAGGCGGTATTGAGGGGGGGTCACTAATCTGCTCCATTGATCGACACGTAGCATTCGGGGGGCAGGGAAAACCACTTTCTCGGGCAGGTAATGATCGGCCATCAGGCTCGGCCAATATGGTTGTGGACCGTTACATGTGGGGGATGGTGATCAGACAGTAGTCCGACAAGGGAGGTGTGCAGGTAATAAAAGCATGGATTTCAAGGGGAGCGAAGCTTTAATCCTTGGTGGATTGGAATTTATTTAAGGTTAATGAGGTGATTAATTTATCGAGCGGGGTTTAATTACAGGATTAACCCAACATTATCGAAAACTGGTAAGTCAAGCCAATTATGTTGGGGGTATGAAGTACGGGATCAACTATAGTGTATAATTAAACTAAGGGTTGGGATATTTATATAAGGGGTTTAATTAATATACGGGAAAAGGTCTACAGGGATTTATATAATAACGTTAAAAATTAATATAAAATGAGCAAAGTGGGTATATCCTCAGTATAATGTAAAGTGTAGTATTTGTGTACTTTATTTACATACACTCAATACTTAGGATAGGATGTTTTGTGAGTTTTTTGAATGAAAAAGGTTTTATCATGGTGTTTCTTTACTTTTCCTAGGAAAATGAAGTTTAAACTTAGGAAAAGGGGCTTTTATTAGGGTAGTGCAGGGGGATGAGTTTCATGAAGGGGATTCGAATGCTTGATGTCCTTAAGTAATTAAGCCAAGGTTCCAGTCCCACCAAAAGTCAGAGAAATTCTCTGAGCCTCTTTAACTTGAAGGATTTAAAGTACTAGAACATACTTGTGTATAGGAAATTAATATGTAAAGGGAAAAATGAATGAGGGGGAATTAATCATATTAACTTGCAAACCTTTGTTTGTGCTTCCATAATTGATCATACATATTGAAAAATGTGTCTAAGCATGATACATGTGTTTTGATCCAATGGACTTTATACTTCAGCAACCTTTCTTCTACTTACCCATTTACCTATTCTAACATTTTTTTCTTCATTTATTTGGGTGCATTTAGGCTAGCAAAACCTAATCCTATCTTTTCTTTTATAAAACAAACTATCTGTTTCTAACCTTATATCATCTAAGGGCTTAGATTAAACTAATGAGCTCCTTTTATTTTCTCTACCTATCTAATGATCTACCAAGATTAAACTTTTGGGTCAGATTTTATTCTCTAACTATAAATATAAAATTCAAAGCATGATATAATCAAGATTAAACAGTTTGATTACCATGGATTGTAATGTGAATAAAAATATGCACACAATTATTATTATGCATAAATTAAATAGTAGTGGCATTTAAACTTTCACACTTTCATGGTCTCCTTTTGTTTTTGGGGTTCATATATTTTCATTTTTTGACCTATTCTTATTCTTTTTTGTCCTTTGATTTTTCTTTTAAGACATACCCTCTTTACATTTTTAAAATTTTTAATATGGAAAACATTTTTAGAAAGTAAATGTATGTACAATATTACAAGGCTTAACCTTAGTCATTCAAAATTATGACTCCTATTGGTATAGGAACGTAATAAGAAGGTTACAAGAAATGTGATTGGAAAAAGCATGTAGAGATAATCCAGAGCATGTCTTGGATATGAGTCATTTCCTGTTAAAGATCCTTCAAGAACTTGAGCTATCGACTTTGGAAATGTTTCTAGTAGGGATTCCTATGGTTTTTAATTTTGTGATTCTATCACCTCATGGTTATTTTGGGCAAGCAAGTGTTTTAGGAATGCTAGACAAGACATCAGTGTACAGGTAAACAAATTTCTTATAATTGCAATCTCCATTCCATGATTTCCTCTCTTTATTGTTTGATTGTATTTTGAATGTTTATTTAGATTTTTTTTTGTCCTTTAACTATGAAATAGAAAATACTTTGTATGATTTCCATTTAAACAACCACCAAATATTGAAGACGAAATTAGTATTACACGATATTGATTGGAATCCTTATAGCTATTTCGTGTTTAAAAAAATTCATGACTATAAAAAAGTTTGCTTTCATGTTGTTATTTGAGAACATGTTGTTTATATCCTTGACCAAGCTCATGCATTAGAAAATGAAATGTTGTTGTGAATAAAATGACAAGAATTAAACATCACACCTCATATTATTTGTTTTCACAAATTATCTATATCTTGAGTTTTTTAGCCTGTAACTTAGTTGGCATGGTTGTGCCTAAGATTTCCTTGAAGGTTGAATACTAAGTTACTAAGGTGTTATTTTATATGGTGACATTTTATTTTCTTTTCTTTTATACAGGTCATCTAGCTACATTATAGTGGCCATTATCGCCCAACTAAAGAAACCTTGTTCGAGCTTCTTGCTTGTATCGGGGAAAATGGCTTTGACATCACTGATGTTGAGGTATATGTCATAGAGATTCTTTATAATATACTTTAGTTTATATTATATTGTTCATTTTATTTAATGTCTTACACTCTGCATTGTATATTCTTTTGTTTTAAGAAAGGGAGCTCAATATTGATGGTAAGAAGCAGGAATTGAAGAAAGAGGCTGAGAGAAATAACACTAGAGCGACAAATGCAAAAAGGGAGAGACAAGAGAGCCGATCTAGTGATACCCTTAGAGCCAATATCCCACATAAGACAAACACATAGAAACTGATGGTAAAGTCTTTAGAGTTGGTGAATTCACCTACAATGCCTTTGCAACACAATGATAATGCTTTGAAGTGATGAAACATCATGTCATGTGTAAATTGTAGTCCAACCAATATTGAATTGGAAACTCATATTTTAATACTTTAACATTTCATATAATAAAATTTATGTGGTTGAAATTATTCATAGTTGCACTTGATATTTTTTAGTATTGTAATTAAAATATGCAACTTTGTGTTTTCATCTTAGATGAACACGCACACTGTATGAAATTTTTTAAATTTAGTCAAAAAATCATAGTAATTAATTTATGTTGATGAATAATGAACACATAAAATCAATCTAAAACCACTAAATTAGAAGGTTATATTGATTAATTATGAACACAAGTAAAATGAATATACGACTAAATTAGTCATTTATAATGATTATTAATGAAAGTAAATGAAATGAATATAAACTACTAAATTAGTATTTTATATAATCAATATGAAACTACCAAGAAAAGATAAATGACTACTACAAATGATAAATTTGTAATTACAAATGAAAACTAAATTTTGCATAGATATGACTATCAGTAGCTAATTTACAGTATCTTATAACACGACCAAAATTTAATCATATTTCTTTGGTCATTAATTAGTTTCAAACAATAACTAAAATTTGCATATATATGACTATTAGTAGCTAATTTACAATATCTTATAACACGACTAACATTTCGGTCATTAATTGGTTTTCTTGGGTGATCATATGGTAATATATTTTGTTGTATATTTGGTCATTAATTGTGGCAATTAATGACTAAATTTATGACTGTATATACTACTAAATGATAAAATTGAGACAACCAATTAATGACTAAACTAAAAACGAATAAAAGTTGGTCACAATATAAGATATTGTAAATTAGCTACTACTGGTAACGAACTGAAAAATAGTCATTTATATGAAAATTTTAGTCGTTCTTTAGTAATTAATTAGCCATTTTGTACTAATGTTATCTAGCAAGAATTCTTTCCTAAGTGACTTGGGTCCATAGTGATATCTTTCACGAACCAAACACCTGGATCACAAAGAGTGTGACACACTGTCCTGTGACATGAAAATTCAAATGTGAGGAAGAACCCTAGTCGTAGCATGAGGAAAAGGAAAAACCCCAGTAGGCCGCCATAAGTACAAGAGTACCCGTACAGAAAAGAAAATGAGGATTCAAACTTAGAATCATACGCAGAGCAGGGAAAGAATGAAATAGAGTAACTGACCTTATTAAATAGCAGTGAAATACAATAATACCTGTTTGCAGCCATACCATGCTCTGTTTCCACCTAAGACATAATAAACATATGGTTAATCATGGAACACAAAGCATATGAAATATCAATAAAGAACTCTAAGATAAATCTGTCAAAATGAAAAACATAGTTGTAGTACTTACGAATGGAGCTATTGAGGTTAAATGAGTGCTGAAGAACTTACTACCAAACAAGGTGGCATGCCTTAAACCGTCAAACACTGGGATCATCTGGTGCTTAGTATAAATGTAAATAGAGAAAGCTGTGAAACTAGGGGAACCTTCAAAATTTGATAGATATTGCATTTCTGGATGAAGCCAGGCATAGAGCTGCAAGCATAGGTATAAAAGACCACTTCCAGAAGTGGAAAATCTATGAAATAAACAAAAACCTCTTACTAGGAAAATGTTATGGGAGATAGGTGGGGTTTCCAACTATTCGCCAAATGGCGAGAATTGCAAGTGACGTTGAAGCAAAGAGGGAGTTGTGGGAAATATAAAGAGCGTTGGGCCAAGGCAAAAGGGGGAAATGTCTTTTCGACTTACCTCGAATCAGGGTTAGGATTTCAATCAAATCACCCAAGAATATTATCATATTTCAGCCGATAAGTCTATTCAAGCTTCATATTACACCCATGTGATCCGATCCAACATGGAAAATTATAATTGTTGGGCGTTAACAATATAGTTGTATAGCATGAAAGTATTAAATGTATTTTGAATGCGATGAGCCATTGATATAACTCTACGGTTCAGATATGGAGTTTTGGCAATTCTGAATAGGGGTAATTCCATCATGGAGTCGTGGCAAAGAGGTATTCACCACGTAGTTATCCAGGCGTATTCTGGATTAGGATGAACATGGGTGTTGATACAAAGTTCACAATGTTAAGAGTACGATAAGAAAAAAGGGATTACCATAACAATTAAGTAACCATGGTAGGTATAGTAGGGGTGTTTGCATCCTAGGGAATAGGTATAATGACATAAAAGATAAGGATGCAACCTACTAAATGGTGGAGCCATATCATCATCCTAAGGGAAACCGAGTTTAAGCTGTTAATAGATCGCTAGCATAGCTATATATATACAAAATATCAATGATGGAAGATTTTGCACTTACCACCTTCAAGGTATGGGTCTTATAAGACCATGATTCTGTTAACGAGTGTAGTTGGGTGGAGAAGTTCTTAAAAAAAATTAACTTAAACAAGGATGGTTGCAAAGCCTATGTAAATGTGGTTATTTAATATCGGTTATGTTGTCATTTAGGGGGAGATAATTGATTTATATATTCAAACCATTCATTAAATTATCTCACACATAAATCAATCTGGGAAGCGTGAATAGAAAAAATAAAAATAAAAATAAAATTCATGAGTAAACTGAGAGACATGATAGTTCTTCAACCACAATGTCTTCGTGGCGCAATTGTTTATTATAGTAAGTTACCCATTGTAAACTACTATTAATGATATTCCACTCTGCATACAACAATAGTGATACATAATGACCTTATTTCCTACAACAGTATTACTTATAATCCATATTTGAGTTGTTCGAAAAAAGGTTAGTATCGAAACTCTCTCTCCATTCTTTGTGAAAGTCACAATTCTTTCTCGCAACCACTATAGTCAGTAAACTCTAACATCAAGATTATCGGAAATATCGATTTATCAAAACATAAAAGATTACGATTTTTTCATCAATTAAATAAGGTGAGAGAATCAAAATCTCAAATATTCAATCTCTACATGTTATCATGTCAAAATCACTAATAATCTTCCATTCATTATGCCACTTTGCGAGTAAACACTTTTATGCACATCCATAAATTTGTGTAGCAGCCATATTCATAACCAATCTTTTACCTTTGCATGCATCATCAAGTAATTAACCATAAATTTTTAAATATGAAATCCCTTAATCATTATTTGCAAAACCACACTTTTAATGCACTTAACCCAAAAGAAAAAAATGGGAATTAATTTGCACAACCATGGTATTTTTCCTGGTTTTTTTTTTTTTTGTTGCAAAGCCACAGCTAACAATCTACTTATTTTGCATTCACAACAGTGGGTAAGAATCTACTAGTTCCCTTTAATACAAAATCATTATTGTCTTTTCTAATGTAGAAATGTAGGTTAGTGCTATAAAATATAACTAATCTTGTTTTTTTTTCCCAAAACATAATAAAAAGGCACCTACTTATAAGTGCATGCCTATTTTCCCATATTTCAAATGCATTAAATAAAAGAACACATTTATAAATCTGTGTCTATTTATCCACACTTAACATGCACAAATGCATAACGATTATAAGGTCATGCCTATTTATCCTCATTTCACATGTATTGCATAAACTTGTAAAATCATATATACTCATCCATATTTCACATGTATTAAATAAATCCATTGTAGTTATAAAAGCTTGATTATTTATGGTTCAAAATGAAAAATCCTATACATTACTATAACCATTTTTATATTATTTCTAAGAATGAAAAATTAGATGCATTAAGAGTGAAAGCATGGAGCTGGGTTACGCTTTTTGGTGAGAGAGGGCGCATTTGAGTGGAATAAATGATGGGTCGATCAAGCGCTTAATTGAGTTCGTTGAGGTCTTAAACAATGTAACCCGAGGTTAGCTAGGAGCTTCATCGAGTCATGTTTTTGAAATTTCCCACCAATACAACCTAGGCATGGAATTAAAAGAAGTGGCTTGATTAAGGCTTAAGGCTCGATGGAGCTACGGACTCGACCAGTGCTTAAAGCTAGTTCTAGCCTTAAAGCAAGATCTAGTTATAGGCTAGATCTAGCCTTAAAGCTAGATCCAACCTTAAAGCTAGAATAAGCTATAGGCTAGATTGAGCTTTAAATCTAGATCAAGCCTTTATTTTACCATGGTAAGGGATTGATCGATGATTTTTCAAATCCTTGATCAAGGTATTTTAATTTTGAAATCAAACACTCGATTGAGTTTTTTAAGTGCTCAATCGAGCCTCTTAAGTCCTAGAATCCATAATTTTAGCACATTTTGTACCCTAGCGGACTTAGGGTTAAATTTGTCGTTAGGTGGCAGAGTTGATGATATTGGATTCATGAAGGAATCCTCTATCTAATGGCATATGAGCTTGAAATTTTCAAATTCATGTGATATTTTTTATCTAGGCCTATGTAGGAACACAAAAAAATATAGATATACACATAAACATAGAGATGATGCAAAAATACAACTTCATTTCATTAATATCAAAGAACTGAAATATGCTTACATACAGAATGCAAATGGACAAGCTCACACAATGACAGCTTATCTCTAAGAAGAGATGTGGCAGCTACATGCCTCTAAACTGTGTTGCAATGAAGCTTAAGGGCATTTTTATTATTGAACAACAATGGAAAACCCTAAACAACCAAAACCCTAACCCCAGGATTTGAAACACCAAGAGTTTGTGGGTCTTGTTGGGGCTAGTTGGGAAACCAACTTCCCAAGGTCATAACTTAGTCATATGATCTATATTTTACTGACAATGTGAATGCCAGCATTATCCAATATTTGCTAGTAAATGGAATATCAACGCCAAACTTTAAATTTTGAATTTAACTTTTTTGAAATGCACTGACCACGTTGTAGGTTTTAACCTTTTACACAAATTACTTGCATACAAATTCTAAAAAAACATAAAATAAACAATGGTGAGAGCATAAAAGATAAAACAAATATACACAGACATTCTTCCACTGGATCCCAAAACCAAGACTACTATATTGATTTTTCATTATATTCCTTTCAATGTTATAATACATATATATACATGTCGAAGCATCCATAAACCCCAATCCATTAAATCTAGATTATAACATAAGCATAGTTCCCTTGATTGGATCTACAATATACCATGGGCATAAAATCACCATGCCCAAAACCATGTGCTAAACCCATGCACAAAACCATGGGTAGGTTCACCCACCTAATATAGGGTTTTTTTCTCTCGAGGCACTATCCCAGACCTCATAGAGGGGGGCTATTGCCCCCCTCAAACCCCCCGACACAACAAAGGGGTGTCGCCCACCCCCCTTCTAACCCCCTAGCTTCACATGTCGGGCTAGTTATCGAAAGAATATAACACACACCCAACATTCTCCCACTTTTTGTTTTCTTTCCACATAGGGGGTCACAAGATATCTTAGTCATTGGTTTAGCCTTACAATGACCATTGTTTCTCTACACCAAGAAAACTTATCAATGCTCACAAACTTTGTCAATACATATGAAGTATTCTTCAAAGTGTCCACCTTTACCAACACCGCCTTTTTGTCCTCAACCATCTCCCTCACAAAGTGATATTGAACATAAATGTGCTTTGTATTTGAATGATAAGAAGATTTTTTTGCCAAGAAATTTCACTCTGGATTTCATAGTCTATCCTTATAGCTCCGTGTACTAACCCCATACTTGAACACAATCTCTGCAATCAAATCACTTCCTTGCTTTCATGAGTGGATGCCATATATTCTACCTCTATAGCTGAAAGTGCCACTACAGAATGTCCCTTACTCCTCCAACTAATTGCACTTACAAATAGGTTAAACATATGCCCACTTGTAGATCTTCTCTTATTCCGATCTCCATCCCATCCTGCATCAACAAATCCATGAATGTCCAAAACTATATCCAATCCTGGTCTTCCTTGGTAAGCATAGACCATAATCACTAGTGCCACTCAAATACCTGAAAACACGCTTCATTGTTGTCCAATGCTCCTTCCCTAGTTTTTACATAAACCTACTCAATAGTCCCAGTGCATACATCAAGCTACTGACTGCACTTGCATATGGAACATGAGATATGTCCTTTTCCTCTTCTTGTGTCTTGGGACACTATTCAGCAGATAACTTTACACCTATGAGACTAGGAACCTTCACCGGTTTACTATCCTGCATATTAAACCTCTATAGTATCGTCTCGACATACTTCCTATGGTTTATCCAGAGCTTCCGCTTTTCCTGATCTTGTTTAATTTCCATGCCCAAAATATAGTTTGCAACACCAAGGTATTTCATGTAGAATTTAGAAGACAATTGGATCTTCAATTCCTGAATAATTTATTTGTTATTTTTAATTAGCAAGATATCATCCACATACAAGACCAAATAAATGACATGGTCACCAATTAATTTAAAATACACACAATGATCAGTTTTTCTTCTAGTGAAGCCAAGTCCTCATATATATGTATCAAATTTTTTATACTACATCCTTGGTGACTATTTTAACCAATACAGAGACTTTTTTAACATGCATACCAGTTCTTTCTTACCCTTCACCACAAAGTCTTTAGGTTGCTCATGTAGATCTCTTCTTCTATATCTTTGTGAATAAATGTTGTATTCACATCCATATGTTCTACCTCAAAATTAAAAGGAAGAAAAATAGATAACAGTAATTTAATAGAAACTACCTTAGCAAAAAGAGAAAAAATATCACTAAAATCAATTCCCAAAACCTGGGAATAACCTTTTTCTACCAATCAAGCTTTGTATTTCTCCACCTTACCTTTCACATTCTTCTTCTTCTTAAACACCCATTTTCTCCAAATGGGTTTCCTTCCAGCCAACAAATCCACCAGATCCCAAACATGAATTTTGTCCAAATATACCATTTCATCAACCATGGCCTCTTTCTAGAGTTTACCATGCTTTTAATCCACTGCCTTCCTAACAGTTCTTAAACCATCATTAGTAATAGATAAAGAAAATTTTGAACATAAAACAGATGGACCATACCTTTCTGGATTCCTTCTTTCTTGAACTAACCTTCTCATAGCTAGAATTTGTGGCTCTTCATCTTCTGATTCCTCCTCTATTGTAGAGTTTGATTCTTCCTCCTTTATATCAAACTCTATCTTGTCAGGTTCCTTTTGTAGGATTTCATGTTTAACAACATCTTTCAGTTCTCTAAACACCACATCTCGGTTGTACACAACCTTACTTGTTTCTGGGTTTCAAAGCTTATAACCTTTTAAACCATCATTATACCTAATAAAGATGCACCTTTCATATTTACTATCCAACTTGGTTCTTTTCTCCTTTGGAACGTGTACATATGCATCAAAACCAAACTCCCTCAGATGTGAAAGAGATGGTTTCTTACAAGTCCATACTTCATGTGGAGACTTATCCTTCAACGCTGATGAAGGTGATCGATTAACCAGGTAACATGCAATATCGACCACCTCTACCCATAATTTCTTTCCTAACCCAGCACCACTAAGCATGTTTCTTGCATTTTCCATCAATGTCCTCTTCATTCTTTCTGCAACTCCATTTTTATGAGGTGTGTATGGAGTAGTCTTATGTCATGCTATACCACACTTCTTACAGAACTCTTCAAATTCCTTCTTATAGAACTCTCCACTGTTTTTTATCCTTAACACCTTTATCTTCTCCTCTATTTGGTTTTCCACCAGAGCCTTAAATTCCTTCCAACATGTCAAAGACTTCAGACTTCTTCTTGAGGAAATATATCCATGTATTCCTTGAGGATTCATCCATTAATGGTACATAGTACACAGACTTACCCAATGATGGAGCTGACAGGAGTCCAAACACATCATTGTGCACAAGCTCTAATATCATTTTTTCCCTTTTAGCACGAGAGAGGAAATTTACTCGATTCTACTTCCCATATAAACAATGTTCACAAAAATTGAAATCCACTGAGAAATTATGACATACCTTTTACCATGCCATTACCATGAAGTATTCGAAGACCCTACTCTCCAACATTTCCAAGCCTTTGATGCCATAGCATGGTCTTTTCTCCGAAGAACACAAGGTTTTCTACTCCACTTTCAGGAACCACAAAACTATTGCATTGATCAATAACAATGCTCCCCAAAAGCTTGTACATAGTTCCAATCCAAACTCCCGACATTAATATGAGTGCTCCTCAAACCATCTTGCAGGTATCTTTCTCAAAGGTTATTTTTACACCTGCATCATCCAAATTGCTTACAGAAATCAGATTTCTCACCAATGCAGGAATATGCAAAACACGCAGAAGCATTCTGATCCTTCCACCTTGCAACTTGAACTTGACTTCTCCATGTCCAATGATTCTAGCCTTCCTTTCATCCCCTAAGAATACATCACAAAGATAATAATTCTCATATTCATATAACCACTCCCTATGGGGAGTGAACTGAAAGGATGCACCTGAGTCAACCAATCATGCCTCATGATCTACATGTGTACTTGAAGAAGAATCCAAGTACACATCCCCACCTTCATCTGAAGTGATTTTCACCTCTACAAAAGGAGAATCATCAGATCCCTTTCCTTTCTCAAGAGCTTTAGATCCATAGTACTTTTCAAAGTGTCCTTTCTTTCTGCATTTCCATCACACCTTTACAGGCTTTCTTGGATATTTAGATCTTCTTCTAGATTTAGATCTCCCACTTGAAGAATTATTTTTGTTTCAGTTCTAGGACCATCCTCGTACAAGCGATGCATGTCCATTCTGACCCTCCATATTTTTCCATCCCATCTCCTCTGAAAACAAGGATGAGACTATTTCATCAAAGTTCAAGGTAGTTGTATTGCTACCTATTGTAACAACAAGACTATCCCATGAATCTAGTAGAGAACACAACAAACTGATGCACTTATCTTCATCTGAAATTTTAATATCAATAGATAACAATTGCCTTACCACAGTATTAAAGGAATTCAGATGCTCTATCATTGAGTCTCCATCCTTCATCGTCAGGTTATACAACTTTTTCCATAGGAACAATTTGTTCACCAGAGACTTAGAATTGTACAAAGTCCCTAACTTGTCCCACAAAGCCTTTTCCATAGCTTCCCTTGATACATTCAACAATACTAACTCTGAGATACAAAATCATATTGTGCACTTTTCTTTCCAATCCAACTTCCCCCAGTCTTTATCTCACATTGTCCTTGGTTTAGTACTTGTATCTCTATTTATATTCTTCTATATGTAAATAAATTGTATTTTCCAATTTGGTATATTTTATGAGTTTTATTACTAATGTGTCATATTTTTAGAAAATCTATGGATAGGTGAGATTTTTTCCATAAGGAAAAAACCAATATACCTTGAAAAACATGAGAGATTCTAGGGATATGTTGAATGATTTTAGAATTTAGAAAAATATGATTTATGAAGCCATTTATTGATGATTTATGGAGTAATTTTATGATTTAGGAAAATCTGAGTTATGGAGTGATTTATGGATTACTTTTAGGATTTATAAAAACTATTGTGTTTCTTAATTATACTTATTATAAACCAATGGGAAATGAGAACTAATGGCCAAATGAATGTAGAATAAGGCCAAGAGAGAAATTTATGATTGTGAAGTTATGCATGTACAACTTTTCTTTGTTAATGGAAATGAATATTTGCCAAAGGTTTTGTGTATGACTCCTCGTATTATATTGTGTTATGCTAAATTCTTTGAGTTTGCATGAAAGCGTTAATTTGAGTTTGCATTAAATCCTTGAAATGGGGCAATTTGTGTGAATTGTTGGAGAGGTGAGAGTTATATTATCTTATTTAAAAGTAATTGGGGGTGTCATTAAATGAGAGTTGGCTATTAGGAATAAAATTTTTTTTATGGGCATGTTTTAAATATGGGTAATATTTCATGCTTAGCTTGGTCGTATATTAAATTAAGATTGCAAGTGCATAGAAGTGGGCATTGAGGGAAGAGGTGAATTTTCCTGCATCAAGTGATATCAAAGATGGTTAGCTCTTTAGAGAAGAGAGTCAAAGATGGATATGATCATGTTTTATATTAATTTTTGTCGTAAAGAATTTGTTTTCATAGGTAGTGGAGAAGGAAACTTGTAGATAGTAACCATATAGCAAGTGTAGTTGTGACAGAGTAAGAGGGAGCATTGGCCAAGTTTAGAGGAGATAGCTTGGTGAGGTGTTGGCTAGACTGCATCTCACAAGCGGAAAATGGGAGTTCACGAAATAAGGAAGTGAAAATGTTTATTGACAATCATGTCAAGGGTTCAATGAGAAGTCATCATCAGTTTAAATAAAATGCCAAATTAGTTGGCATGAAGAAGATGAATAATGGAGAATTTGAGAAATAGATGGCTGAGGTGAAGGTACGATTAAATGTGCTTATGGATTTACTACAAAAAATATGTTAATACCAAAGGTTTCGATGGGTGCTACCAAAAAAGGTGAAGTGGCATAGGTTGTAGGTGAAGCTTAAACACAAGTTAAGTATTCAGCAAAGGAAAAGAGAACTCAAGGTGGAGGAGATGGAGGTTTTCATTTGTGAACCAGAATAAGGACCATTCCTTGGTGAAGAAAAGGATGAGAATGTCCAGAGGATAGAGATTTGGCTTGGAAACATTTCAACTAATAAAGTACAAGGAATTGTGAAAGAGACTATGTAGGACTAAAAAAACGTAAACATGGGAAATGTTGCATCAGAATTGGACTTTTTAGGTTGAATGACCCAAAGACATATAATGAAGAAAATGAAACCATGACAAGTTCTGATAGGTTGAAGGAAGAACTTAGGGTAGCTGAGTATGAGGAAACAATTAACATATGTGAACCTGAGCATGGAGAAATCCTTAATGGGGATGGTTCGGATGATGATGGAGGAATGATGCCAGAAGGCCTAATGATTTTGAAAATAATAATTTAAGTGTCTTTGTAGGTTACACAAACAATGAAGGGGCACAATCATTACCCAGGAAAAGGTAAACTAATGTGAAGGAGGTAGTCAATATTAGACAAAAATTCATTGTACAAGAAATCATCAACAAGGTAAATGGAAGATTACAATATAATATTTGGAGTCTAGGAGAAAGAAGGACGACAAAAGATGAAGCAATTGAAAAACAACATGATGAGATGGCTGGCCAGCTACACATCACTAGGAGCTCATGAATTCTTTCTATCTAGGGAGTCTAATGCATGAGAAATAGAGCTTCCAAGCCATTAAATATTCGATGTGAAAAAGCTTAAAATTGGGGTCTTGATTTTTTAGAAGAATTTATATTCTTCTATATGTAAATAAATTGTATTTTCCAATTTGGTATATTTTATTAGTTTTATAAATAATGGGTCACAGTTTTAGAAAATATATGGATGGGTGAGACTTTGTCCATAAGGGAAAAAAAAAACATACCTTGAAAACTATGATAGATTCTAGGTATAAATTGAGTCAGTTTAGAATTTATAAAAATATGATCTATGGAGTGATTTATTAATGGTTTACAGAATAATTTTAGGATTTAGGAAAACCTAAGTTATTGAGTGATTTATGGATTACCTTTAGGATTTAGAAATTTTATTGCATTTCTTAATTATACTTATTATAAACCTATGGGCAATGAGAACTAATGGCCAAGTGAATGTGGAATCGGGCCAAGAGAGAAATATATGATTGTGAGCTTATGCATGTACATCTTTTCTTTGTTAATGGAAATGAAGATTTATCAAAGGTTCTGCGTATGACTCCTTGTATTATATTGTGTTATGTTAAATTCTTTGAGTTTGCACGAAAGAGATGATTTGAGTTTGCATGAACTCATTGAAATGGGGCAATTTGTGGGAATTGTTGGAGAGGTGATAGTTATATTAACTTATTTAAAAGTAATTGGGGATGCCATTAAATGAGTGTTGGTGATTAGGAATAAAACATTTTTATGAGCATGTTTTACATATGGGTAATATTGCATACTTATCTCAGTCATATATTAAGTTAAGATTGCAGGTGCGTAGAAGTGGGCATTGCAGGAAGAGGTGAATTTTCCTAGATCAAATGATATCATAGTTGGTTTTCTCTTGAGAGAAGAGAGTCAGACATGAATATGATCATGTTTTATATTATTTTTTCGTAAAGAATTTGTTTTGTAGGTAGTGGAGAGGGGAAGTTGTAGATAGTAGCCATTATAGCAAGTGTAGTTGTGACAGAGGAAGAGGGAGCATGCAGAGCTCTCAGGAGAAGGAATTGTGACATAACCCGGTAACAAGATGAATTGTTGAAGAGGAAGAGGAAAACCAGAATTTTTGAGTAAGTGAGTAAGGTATATTCAACAAAAAAGATAGCAAGGATTGCTTAGAAAGAAGGTTCAAGTGAAGTAAACAATTGGCCAAATTCAGAGGAGATAACTTGGTGAGGTGTTGCATATATTGCAACTCACAAGTGGAAAAGGAGAGTTCACAAAATAAGGAAGTGACAATGTGTATTGATAACATGTCAAGGGTTAAGTGAGAAGTCATAATCCGTTTAAAGAAAATGCCAAAGCAGTTGGCATGAGGAAGATGAAGAATGTAGAATTTGAGAAATAAATGGCTAAGGTGAAGGCACAGTTAGACTTGCTTATGGAGTTACTACAAAAAGATGTTAAAGGCAAAAGTGTGGATGGGTGCTACCAAAAAAGGTGAAGTGGCATAGGTTATAGGTGAAGTTTAAACACAATTTAAGAATTCAGCAAAGAAAAAGAGAACTCAAGGTGGATGAGATGGAGGTTTGCATTTATGAACGAGAATAAGGACCAGTCCTTTGTGAAGAAAATGATGAGAATGTGCAGAGAATAGAGAGTTGGCTTGGAAACACTTCAACTAATGAAGTACAAGTAATTGTGAAAGAGACTATGCAAGACTACAACAAGGTAAACATGGGAAATGTTGTAGCAGAATTGGAGTTCTCAGGTTGAATAACCCAAAGCCATATAATGAAGAAAATGCAACCATGACAAGTTATGATAGGTTGAAGGAAAAAGTCAGGGTAGTTGAGTACGAGGAAAAAATTCACATATGTGAACTTGAGCATGGAGAAATCCTTAGTGAGGATGGTGGTGATGATGATGCAGGAATGATGCCAGAAGCATCAAATGAAGCTAGAAGGCCTTATGATTTTGACAATAATAATTTGTGTGTATTTGCAGGTTACACAAATAATGAAGGGGCACAATCATTTAACACTATCACAGATATGGAAGACAATGGACAAAACTTGATTTTTGTTCTAGAGGAAGATGAAATGAGGTTTCTAGAGAAATTTATAGAAAGAGATGTGAATGAGAAACAATCAAATGAAGCAAAGAATAAAATTAAAGTGTCACCAAATAGTGACATAGAAGAGGAAAAAATGATGCAAATAGTGGACAACAACAGTAGCAACTTTTGATAAAGTAAGAACCGGTTGGACATGGAAGTTGAGAAATTGACAAGGTTGATGATGAAAGTACCGAGGAAAAGGTACACTAATGTGAAGAAGGTAGTCAATAGTAGATGAAAATTGACTGTACAAGAAATCATCAACAACGTAAATGGAAGACTATAATATAAGATTTAGAGACTACGAGAAAGAAGGGCAACAAAAGATGAAGCAATTGAACAACAACATTATGAGATGGATGACCAACTATAATGTAAAAGTGGGATCTAGGAGGATTCAAAAATTAATGACACATGACCAGGAGGTCATGAATTCTTTCTACCTTGGGAGTATGATGTAAGATCATTAGAGCTTCCAAGTCATTAAATCTTTGATGTGAAAAAACTTTAAAATGGGGTCTTCATTTTTTAGAAGAATTTATATTCTTCTATATGTAAATACATTGTATTTTCCAAGTTGATATATTTTCAATTTTAGAACTAAAGAGTCATAGTTTTATAAAATCTATGGATATATAGGTGATATTTTCTCCATAAGGAAGAAACAAATCTACCTTAAAAAGCATGAGAGATTCTAGGGATAGATTGAGTGATTTTAGAATTTAGAAAAATATGATTTATGGAGTGATTTATTGATGATTTATGGAGTGAATTTTAGGCTTTAGGAAAATTTGAGTTATGGAGTGATTTATGGAGGATTTATAGAGTACTTTTAATATTTAGAAAATCTATTGCATTTCTTAATTCTACTTTTTAGGCAAAGAGTGAAATGTATGATTGTGAGGTTATGCATGTACAACTTTTCTTTGTTAATGGAAACACAAATTTGCCAAAGGCTCTATGTATGACTCCTTGTATTATTTTGTGTTATATTAAATGCTTTGAGTTTGCCTTAAAATGTTAATTTGAGTTTGCATGAACTCATTGGAGTGGATCATTTTGTGTGAATTGTTAGAGATATGAGAGTTATATTATCTTATTTAAAAGTAATTAGAAGTGTCATTAAATGAGTGTTAGCTATTACGAATAAAACTTTGGTTGTGAGCATGTTTTACATATGGCCTCATTTGATGCTTCTCGCCTCATATATTAAGTTGAGATTGCAGGTGCATGGATGTGGGCATTGCAGGTAGAGGTGAATTTCACTGCATCACTGTGCTAAGAAGACATTTCTCATGAGGTTTTTGGTGCACATTTTTTAAAAATATGTAAACATAGGTACAAGTTAATTAAACTGCCAACATTTTTCCAATACACTTTCTTTGCAAAAATTTAAAATACTTTAAAATAAATTTTTATTATTCAAATAAATTGTAATCTATTGTTAAAACCATTATAAAGAAATTGCAACTATGACTATAATTAACCATACATATATATATATATAAAAAATATAAAAAATAATGTATTATTTTATAAATTTCCAAATTATATTAAATAAATAATAAATAAATCAAACTAAATAACTGATTTTATTTTTTATTTATGAAGCTAATTAAAAATATTTAGCTTTCGATTTTTTACGAATCTTTTTTTATATATATTCACTATAAATATTTTAATATATATATATATATTTATGATGTAACGAAAATAAATAATAAATTAAAAGGAAAATAAATCAAATTAAATAATTTTTATTTTAATATTTTTTCTTTTTGTTTGACGTGAACAAATATTAATTAAAAACCCATTATTCTACATACTGTCATTAATACTTCTGGAAAAAAAGCCATTATTCGACGTACAGTCATTAGTACTTCTTACTGTTTTTTAAATATAATTTTAATTTTAATCTAACTAAAGTTGGATTATTTTAGTTTGTTATCTTTAATCTGTAGTTAGTTACAAAAGTGTGAAGTGAAAATATATGGATTTATATTGCCATTAATACTATACCGAAAGATTGACGGTGAATGGGTGGGCTGTTAAGACACTCCTTACGATATGTCACCGGTTCAAATCCCCGTAGGTACTTAAATTAATATTAACTAGAAAAAAAATGCTATACCGAAAAAAACACTCCTATACCAAAAAAAAACACTCCCTCACTGCCAATTATGTGGAGTATATATCCCATTAATATTGCATTGGGTAAAGTGCCTCTACGTTACCAAAACTTGACATTTTCACATTATAGCTATGGTACCTTCATTTTGACAATATAATTATGGCACCATCAAGTTTTGGGTACTTTGCATACACGACAAGGTTGGACATCGGATACATCTGGTTCTTCTTTCATGAAGGAAAACTGTTTCTCTTTAAGATATTTGGTTTAAGTTTTTGACAAAGCTTAAGACATTATTGAAGGTGTTTTATTCCTTTATGTGGATATATATCTTAATATGCATTGGGTAAAGTGCCTCTACGTTACCAAAACTTGACATTTTCACATTATAGCTATGGTACCTTCATTTTGACAATATAATTATGGCACCATCAAGTTTTGGGTACTTTGCATACACGACAAGGTTGGACATCGGATACATCTGGTTCTTCTTTCATGAAGGAAAACTGTTTCTCTTTAAGATATTTGGTTTAAGTTTTTGACAAAGCTTAAGACATTATTGAAGGTGTTTTATTCCTTGAAAAGGACAAGACTTGAGAGGTTTGTTCAAAATCCACATGGATACTCGATACCGCGTCTGGGAAATAGGAAGATTCCATTTATTGCATTAAATTAAAGTTGCATAAAAAATACATAGATGTTTTTGGGATTTTCAAATGGAAACCGTGCCATGTGTCCTCCTCTGAATGTATCCACCCAAGGAGAATGGAAGAGGTTTGATTGCAGTTTCATCAATAAGCACATAGCTGGGGCATTTACAAATGGGAACTCCGTATCGACGCAAAGATTGCCTGTGAAGAAAGACTTTCAGAAAACAAAATGAATACCGTTCAAGTCTAGCTAGTTGGCAAGGTTAAATTCTGCTGGCATAAACACAGGCTGGCATTAGGTAATTGTTCTGAGGTTTTACCCCTCTCAAATCCTTATGGTAGTCGATAAATAGTGGTCAGAGATACATTTGGTGAGAAAGACTTGTAGGTTTCAGAGTTGTGGACGGCATGGCCGTCAATATATAGAGAAGATCGTTGCAGAAGAAAGCCGTTCTCTATTTGACTCGATACTTTCATCTTGCAATCATCGAATCTGGGGAAGAGCAGCCCGTCTACTGTGAGCTTCGATGGTCTCGATGCGCTTGGACTCCCGCAGTTCCCACACCTTCGCGCAGTTCCACACACCTTCGCGCGATCGCCCCGTGGAAAGTGTGGGAGGTGGTGGAGTCCAAGAGCATCTAGACGATCGGAGCTCACAATGAGGCCGACAGTAGGCCGTCGATACTGTCGTCGTGTCGCATGACGGGTTGCTCTTTAGCGGATCGGGTGACAGCATGGTGACCACGATCTGATGATAACTCCATTCAGCGCGATTTATCGGTAGACTTGACCAGAGAGTTCACATTAACTGGCGCATGTACTTCACCGACTATATTCCAAGGGGCGGCGATGTCAAGGGGAAGCGAAGCCATGGAATAAATTTTCGATAAGGAATGCTGTTCTATGGGCATAATTAAAAACAAAAACAAAAATAATATAATTAATTGGTTATTTTAATTAAAAGCCATTATAAAATATAATAATTGTTATTATTATTTTACATTTTATTCATATTAGATTGCAAACAAAAAATATGTGATAAAAAATATTTTTTCTCATTATCTATTCTAAAATAACAATATTTTAATGTTCATGTCAAATGTAACATAATTTTATATCAATTAAAAAATTATAAATTAACTTAAAAGTAAAAAGAAAACAGATTCATCTTATATAGGAGATATGTAAATGAGTTAAACCAAACTGTATCCTTTTTAAAATAAAAATATAAATTTCTAATAATAGAACAATGTAGCTTAATAATTAAAAATAAAAAATAAATACATATTTGGTAAGTTTAATTGATCAACATCAGGAAGAGAAGACCTAGTAAATATAAAAATATTTATAATTTTAATATGAAATAACATAAATTTATATCCACTGTTAAAAACAATAAAGTTAAAAAAAAATCTCTTCTAATTATTCTCATATTATAAATTCCTTAATTAAAAAAATAAATCAATAAAAAAACTTGTAAATACAAAATATATATGATTGGAAACTTTTACCACTTTTAACACCATATAATGTTCCCAAATTATTTATCCCACACTCTTAACCAATAATCAAATGAAATGCATTAATACAATTTGTTAATAAAATGATTTCTACTATAATCTTGTATCATTGTAAGGGGGCAACAATTTGTTGTTATTTTATAAGAAACGTGTGTTTCTACCATATTTATTTCAAGAATACTTGTTTACATGAAGGCGTGATATATTATTTTCTTCCATAAATAAACCTCTACCTCCCTCTACATAATCAAGATGATTATAATAACTCAGAAATTTTGGAAGTGTGATGTTGGATTCGACATCTTTAACCTTCCACTAATGAAGAGATAAGGGAGTCTCTGGGTATGGTATATTCTCTAAATGGATCAGTAGAAGGTTTGTTTTCTTTGACATTTTTCTTCATTGTTGGTCTGACTTCCATAAAATACAAACATACAAGCAACAACTTCAATGTAAAATATTGTATGTATCCATTGTTAAGCCACAAAAAGAATCACATATAACCCTTTTTCTTTTTTTGCTAAAGCAAGAGTCAGAACTTCTATTAACTTGTGATTGAAAATATATTACATAAGTTACAACATGCATAAAGAGGAAGCAATTCCTCCAATAAAGGGAAGATTTAAATCAGCACTTAGTACTCGTACAAAAAACGATGCCCCGACAAAACATTTGGAGGACTTAAAGATGGGAATAGAGATTGTATCCAAGAGATTTCGGGTCCGTTGAGGTTAACTCGGACCCAGTGACATGTTTGTTGAACCTTAACCGTAGATCTGTCTTTTAACTTCCTCTGGTGCTAAACCATTAGGCAAACTTCAGAGGGAAATAGATAAATTATCCAAAAGGTTTCGGGTCCGCTGACTTTCTCTCCGACCCACTAACCTGTTCAACAGCGTATAGCCGTCGATTTGCTCCCTCATGATCAAAAGGCCAATGACCATATCGGACGGAGCAAAAGCTCAAGGAATACCTACCCGATGAGGGCAGTATTCTCTCTCCACCCCAAGCCACGTGTTGACAATTGAGTGGCATCGCATGCAATTCATAGATACCACTATTGGTTTTGATGGCACCCGAAAAGGGTGGTATACCAGAAGTTGTTTTGACTGCGGCTGACTATCTCTTGGACGCACCAACCTACTCATTGGCTTGTAGCCTTTGATTTGCCACTCCATGATCCCATGGCTGAGGCCAATATCTGGCGGAGAAGTATCCCTCTCCTCACAGAGCCACATGGTGGAAAATGATTGGCATCTTTTGCTTTTCTTGAAGACCATTTCAGGATTTGAGGGTGCTCGGGGACCTGGAAACCGCTTTGACCCACGATGGCGCCAAGCCACAAAGACTATGTGTCTGATGCCCTTCATACTTCTGAGCTAACTGTAAGGACTGATAGTTATCATGTTCCTGGTTACCCATTCTCTGGCCAAGCTTCCAATAGCACCAATGCAAAGGCAAACTATGGTGATCTCCTTCGAGACCCACAAGTTCCCAAACCCTATGTATCTTCCTAACATACTCCTATTATTCATTGATGAAAGGTGATAGTTAGTTTCCCTGTCTGTTCTGGTATTGCTCCATGTCTGTGAGGGCCCGAGATGAACAACCTTCACGCATTTGGCTGTCTAGTACCTCCTCCCACTTGTAGCACATGTTATCTCGCGTGCATCTTACCCCTTCATTGGCTAGCCAGTCCGCTACTCTATTGGCTTCCCTATGTACATGCACAAAATTAAGAGTTCTTAGAATTCTTAGGTGTGATTGAATTCTATGATAGACTTGTAGAAGCCTCCAGTGGCTTGAGATTTTATCTAGTGTTGTTCCTGTGCCTATCCGCTTGACCGAATTGATGACTAATTCCATGTCAGCCTCGATGATAACATTATGTGTATTGTGCTCTATTAGAATCTCCAAACATTGCTCCATAGCCATGAGTTCAGCCATATTGTTGGTGGATTTTACCAGATGACTGTGAAAGATGACATTTATGTTGTCATCCTCATCTCTTATTACTCCTCCATAACCAGCATCTCCAAGGTTACCTTTTAAGGCTCCATCTATGTTGAATTTTAAAAAACCCTGTGGAGGGGGTTACCAAAAAGCCTTTCCCTCTGAAGTATGCTTTGTGGTATGATTTAGAATCTGAGGGATATGTGTCTGAAGTTCCAACCTTTCCAGAATGCGAGCCTCTCCATGGCCTGTGTGCTTTCTTGTAGAAAATCTCCCAAGGGTGTTGACTGTCTCCTTGAGATGTTTTAGGATTAGCGCTATGATGCTTCTAACTGGGCCATCTTTGTCTTTGAAGATCCTGTTGTTGCGCTCTTTCCATACATTCTAGATCAAGAACCCTGGAATAAGAGCCCAGGCTATGTTTATTGTCTCATTGTCCGAGAAATGATCTCTTCTCCAATTTTTCAATGTAACAGTGATATTATTTTCATTCCTAACTATCTGCTTGAAGACATCTGCTACCCAGTTCCATAGGGTTGAGGTGAAGGAGCAGAGGTTGAGAAGATGATTTGTGGTTTCTTCCTGCTGGCTGCATAGGTGACATCTTGAGGGGCCAAAAAAACCTCTCTTTCTGAGATTCTCCCAAGTTAGAATCTTGTCTTGTTGAACCAACCACTTGAACAGTTTGATCTTCATCCAATGTGGGTTATTCCATAGGTCTTTCCATGTCTTGTCAGTGTTTATAAAGTTAATACCTGTGGCTATTCTTTTGGATTCTTTGAGGTTGAAAACACCCTTATTATTTTCGCCCCATCTTAATAGGTCATCTAAAGTTGAGGTAAAAATTTGTCCCTTTTCCATAATAGCTTCCAGAGCTTTGGCTTGAGTTTTCAGCGGGGTCAACTCACTGTAGTCTGGTAGCTTCCAAATTCTCGATTTGCCATTTTCCCTTAACTGATCCCAATAGTCACTTACTTTCTTTAATCCTTTGTTAATGGTATTATTTTGGATGCTTGCTAATTTCTCTCTGCTAAGGTTACCTTCCTACTACCAGTTGTCCTCCTAGAACCAGGCAAGATTTCCATTTCTGATCTCCTAGAAACTATGTTTTTGTACTAAAGCTCTATTTTCCAGGCCTTTTTCCAAATATGGGAACCTTTTATGTGTCCTGTCATTCTTATGAGGTCTGTTTCTTGCTAGTTCATTGCATGTTTTTGTTTCCAGAGTTTCGCCCACGGTTTTCGTATTTCCTTTAGCCATCTCCACCACAGTTTTGCTCCCAAAACTTTGTTTAGAATCTCTGGGTCATGTAGACCCAAACCACCATGGGATTTGGGTTTGCATATCTTGTCCCAAGCTACCAAAGCCCATTTCTTTTTCTCTTCCCCTTTTCCCCAGAGAAAGTCTTTTTCAATATTTTTGATTTGCTGAAGGATTCATATTGGTGTCAGAAGCATTGATAGCATGTAGATTGGGATGGTTTAGAGTATCACCTTAGTGAGGACCAGCCTCCCTACTAGGTTCATGGCTCTGCTTGTCCACTTGCTGACCTTATCTTTCAATTTATTTGTTACAGACTCCCAGATGTCCTTGTTCAGCGGTTTGTCGCTGAGGGGAACTCCCAGGTACTTTGAGGGTAGTGAATCTCTTTGAAAGCCTAGAATTCTGGAGAGATTTCTTTGAATAGAAATATCAGTATTGAAAAAGAAGATCTTTGATTTTATGAGGCTTACCTCAGTACCAGCAGACATTGCAAACTCATACAAAATTTTCTTGAATGATTTAGCTTCCTTGACTTTTGGTATACCCTGCAACATAGTATCATCCACAAATTGTTGATGTGTCATAGTGTCTTCGTTCTGTGTGAGTCTCAATCCATGTATTCTTCCTTCCTCCTTGGGAGAAATGATCACTCTACCCAACCCTTCCATCATGAGAATGAAGAGGAATGGGGAGAGAGGATCCTTGTCTGAGACCTCTCATAGGCTTGAAGGTTTTGGATGGAGAGCCATTGAGAAGAATTGAACAACTGGCAGTGGTAACAAGAGCCATGACCCACCTTATCCAATTGTGGTCAAAGCCATATGCTTTGAGAACTTCCCTTATGTAAGCCCAGCTTAGTTTATCATAAGCTTTCGCTATGTCCAGTTGTATTATCATTCCCGCTTTCTTATTGGTTTTGAGGGAATGTACCACTTCATGAGCTTGAATGATGTTATTGAGAATTTCCCTCCCTTCCACATAACCCTTTTTCTCCTCTGACACTAGAGTTGGGAGGAAGGGTTTGAGTCTGTTGGCAATGACTTTGGAAATGATCTTGTACACGACATTGCATAATGCTATGGGTCTAAATCTGTTGAGGTGGATTTTTCCTGTTTGGGGATTAAGGCAATGAAGGATTAATTAAGCGCCCTCAAAACTGATTTAGAGTTTCTTACGTCCTCCACTACCTCTAGAATGTATTGTTTGACAATCTTCCAGCATATTTTGAAGAAGTCCAATTGAAACCATCTCAGCCTGGAGCTTTTCCATTATGCATTTCTTTGATAACTTCATTGACCTCTTCCTCCGTTACTGGCCTATTGAGATTATGATTGTCTTCCTTGGAAACCAGCTTAGGAATGTGTTGAGTAAATCTTTTCATGAATTGGGATCTGTCTGCTATGGTTTCCTCAACAATGCTTTGAAAATGTTGGACGAGTATATCTTCCATTTCCTCATGAGTATTTTTCTCTGTTCCTTGAGGATCTGTGAGTTTCGAAATTCTATTGTTAGTCCTGTGTTCTATGGTGGATTTGTGAACTAATTTGGTGATTCTCTCCCCTTCCTTAATCCATTGTACTCTGGATTTTTGTCTCGAGAAGATTTCCTCTTGGAGACATCTGCTGTCCCATTCTTGTTGAAGTTAGTTTGCTAGCTATTTTCTGTCCTATGTGAAGCCTTCAATGATGAGAATTTGGTTAATTTCCTAAAATTGCTTTCCCACTTCTCCTTTAGCTTTGAAGATATTTCCAAACTCATTTGTATTCCATTCTTTGAGCTTTCTCTTGATGTGTTTGAGCCTAAGATGTAGAAGGAACATCTTCAAGCCTTGGGATTGTAACTCTTCTTTCCACCACTTCTCAATGTTTATAAGCAAATTAGATTGAGTGAGCCACAAATTCTAAAACCTGAAGGGTATGTTTCTCATTGGACCAATTAAGGAAGCTTCCAGTTGGATGGGCCAGTGGTTCGAGCACCCAAAAGGGAGGATGAATGCTATCAGGCTTCGTCTAGTGAGCAGAAGTTCTTCTGAGATTATGAATCTATCTAATCTAGAGGCTCCTTATGTAGTACCCCCTCTTTTATTATTCCATGCGAAAATGCCATTTCTTGTGTCCATATCCACCCGTCTCATATTGGTGAGGAAGTTCTGGAAGGTAACTGAGTCTCTACCAAGTGTTCTAGTTCCCCCTTATTTTTCTGTGAGAGATTTCATCATATTGAAGTCTTCCCCCAGAATCCACGGTATTTTTGGGTGTCTTTTTTTCATTTCCTCCAGAGAGTTGAGGAGCCTGAATTTATCTTCCAGTAGTTGAGGGCCATAGACATTGGTGATAATGTAACACTCCTTGTCCCCCACAGGTTGAATAATCAAAGAAAGGTGGTGCCTAGATGCCTCTGCATCAAGTATACCAAATTTCTGACGATTCCATAAAGTGAGAATTCCTCCAACTGATTTAGTCTCTTTGACTTCAAGATACTCATACTTACTTAACCATTTGCTATGCTTTTCTCTGATCTTCTCTACTGAGCATTTGGTTTCTTGTATGAACACCATGTCTGGTTTTTCTTCTTTGATTTTGTTACTTAGATTTCTTTGTTTTCTTCTACTCCCTGGTCCTCTATTGTTCCAGGTTGTGAGCTTCATTGAGGGGGGTTTGTAAAGGAGTAACTGGAGAGATCTTTCATCTTGCCTGAGTTAATCATGAGTTTGTTGAGATTGCAACAAGATGATGGAGCTTAGTGAAAAGAGTCGCCTTCACTAAGTGGGCCCGCAGGCTATTTTTGGCGCAAGTCTATTTTTAGACGATGTCTATTTTTAGACATATGGATCATGTCTATGGATTGCAGGTTGTTGTTTATGGATGATTGGTCAAATTGGGAAAAATAGATGGACTTCTATTTTTAGATCACAGCGGAGTGACTGCTCAGTCTAAATATAGAACAGTCAAATATTATTAGCTCATAATAATATTTAGACTATAAACTTTGTCTTATTCTCTTGGAGCACTTCAGGATGAGCTACGGATGTGGTACATGCAGATCCCAGAAGGAAATACGTGGTTACCTATGGGATGACTAATATTTGCATGCAGGACTTCAGTTAGAACTCAAGTGAGTTGAGTTTAGTGGACTGGAGGTGCAGTTGATGGAGTTGTGTTCAGTTTAGCTTTGTTAAACTGGTTGTATTTAGTCTAACTGGCAAATAGACTAGAGATGAGTTGGGTGAATTAGTTATTAATTAATTCACAAGTTATTAACTCATAATACAACTAATGAATACATCAGTTAACTCAGTTGCATGTCAGTGCATGTTCAGTTCAGCAGGGACAGGTGTTAGAGAATCAGATTGCTATCAGTTGTGACTATAGTTGTGCATCAGATCTTGCACAGTCAAGGGATTGAGTATGCCAATGAGTTTGCCCACATTGTAGCTTGTGCTCACGTTATTTAGCCAAGGAAATACGTGGTTGCCTTGGAATTATCATTAGTTCTCATGCAGGTATTGAGCAGAGGAGGCAGGCATGGCAGCGAAAGAGATTTGAAACTGTGATTGATTCAGATCTGAGCTGTATTGTGTGTAACAGAGGTGGAGATACTTGTGAGAAGTATTATGCTTTGTAATGTTACATGACTCAATCATTAATATACAGATAGTTGGGGTTTTTAGCGAGATGCTTTCCTCGGGATACATACTGTGTTAATGTGTGAATGCTCTTGATGTTTTATTGTTTTTGATGCTGCTATATTGATGATCAACGTAGAGGAGCTTATGTATTGTGTATGTTTTCCGCAATAGTACATGATCAGGATAATCTCTGTTGAATATGTGTTAAATTATTCAAAATTTCTACAGAGTTTTCCACATTCTAACAACAGTTCTTCTATCTCTTCCTTCCTCTTTTCTTACCTGGGTTTTTGGCAGATTTTCTTAATATTAATCCCATTGATGTAACCCCTCTATTTTCTTGGTTATCATGGCCTCTTTTGACTCCTAGAGATTTTTGATGTGACCTGTTGAGAAATAGTTGTTGCACCCTATCAACTTCCTCCTGTGGTAGAGAGTTAATTCCTTTGTTGCTTCCTTGTTCTAGAAACTTTTCTAGTTCAAGGTTCTCCCTCTCAAGGATCTCCTGTAAGTCTTGGTCCTCCGTACCACTTTCACTTAGGGTCATATCATGGTCCCTTTCTAGTTCCATGGTACTCAGTGGGTCTATTTTGTGTTTATTCTGTTCCTGTGTGATCTCCATGCTATTCTCTTTTCCATTCCTTCTTTGCTAGTCGTCTGGTTTCTTCTGTATTCCTTCCTCTTCTACTTCTTCTTCTAAAATTTCAAAACTGTTGTGATTTGGTGCTATTCTTTCACTAGGTTTCTTTTGGGTCTTTTCCCCCTCCTTTCGCTTTTCCTCCCACTTTAGTAAAACCTATAGGGTCTTTTCCTTTGTTGGTTTTCCTCTGTTCCTCCCTTTTATTAAGTGGGAAATCTCTAAATAGGTGTCCATGTTCATGACATTTGCGGCATCTAAATGGTATTTGTTCATAGTCAACTGCATGAACCCATTCCTCGTCATAAACTTCTACGATGACTTCATCTGGAAGTGCTCCTGATAAGTCCATCTCTACACATATGCGTGCAAAGGAGGTATATTTTCCTCACAAAGTCACCTATGATATCTTTATGAAATGACCTAATTTGTTACCTATAGCTTTTAAAGATTCTGGCATCCAATAATGTAAAGGTAAGGAGTATAGTCTAATCCATATTGGGACTGATGTGAACGTGTCTCACTCTGGAACAAAGTTCATTGTCCAAGGTCGCATACATAAACCAACAGCCACATAGAAGTATGGTCCTCCTGCAAAAATTCTGTCATTGTCCTCCAAGTTCATGAATACCATAGTAAAACAACCCTTGGATACAAGATGTATATTTAACTCTCCTTTTGGTTTCCAAGTGTTTTTTATCCAAGTGTACAGTGATTTCTCCATCAACCAAATGCCCATAAACTTGCATATGATAGCGTAGGTTGTCATATGATCTCTGTGCTCTTGCAGAGCTGGATCATTTAGAATTACCCACAGTTTAATGTTACACTTTGGTTTTCAAGGTCCCATCTTAGCTCTATTCTTAGATCTCTAACCGTTATCTTCTACTTTCTCCTCCTATCAGACCTCTTCGTGGGTCGCTTCCTTTTCATGGGGTTTGCTGCCTTCCGCCTTCTGGGTCTCAAAATTTTTTTTCTTGATCTCCGAGGAGTTTTGAGGCTTGTTTCTATTCACTGCTCTACCTCTGTTTGAAACCACATTACTGTAGGAGGGAGTGGAGCTCCCTCCTCCTTGCCCCTCCATGGTTACCAGATTGTTTTTGTCGCCTCCTGTGTCAAACCCTAGTTTTTCCACTTCGTCCAATCATGGAACTATTTTTCAATCTCCATTGCTACTGATCATAATTGTTATACTTCTTGTCATGCATTATTGCATGGCATTGTTGGGTTCATCTTACATTTCTTGTTGTCCTATTAGATTTGGCATATAACCCTTTTTCATAAGCATGCACATCCATATATTTTGTTGAACTTGTTAGTGATACAATTACATTCATTTCATAACCGTTTCTTGATACAACCACAATTTTCAGAGCACATCATCATATTTCCATGTAATTGAAATTACAATGTCCAGGTCTAGGGATATTACATTCTCCCCCAGCTTAAAAATAACATTATCCTTAATGTTCTTCTTTTCTTCCTTTCATTATCATTTTAATTTCATCTAATATTGATCTCCCATTGGAACTTTTTCTTTTATTTCTCACAATTTGCTTTTTAGGCCAACTTTCACTCATGACATCTATCTCCATACCTAATAGTTTTGTAACCAAAACAACAAAAAGGGGATCCTTCCCCTATAAAATGAAGGATTTCATTTTTAGGAAAAACAACTAAGTAACAACAATATTGTTTCATTAATAATAATAAATATTTACAACTATGAAAGAAAAAGAATTTTTACTTTCAATATTTTAGTCATTGTTTCAATTTCATAAACGCAAAGAAAAAAAGTCTTTATGAAAGCTTATTGCTACTTGCTAATACTCTTGGAAGCCACGGGCACTCCATGCAATATTTTAATTATAGGTGGTTTATCAGTCATGGCACGAGCTCTAAGAGTGGCTTATTAGCCCAACAACAAGCACCTTGAGTGATTTATCAACCTCCTTAGCAAGAACCTCATTGTGTATGACCAATGAATTCAGTAAGTATTTCTCAATCTTAATCACAATATATTCAATTATTAGTCGTTTATGTAATTCCAAGTGCTACTCATATTATTTTAAACTATCAATCATTAAAAAAAATACCTCTGCAAGTACATAGCGATAATATTGTTCCCTAATCACATAAATGATCATAGTAGCAATAATTACATAACGTGCATAATTTCTTACCCCTTACAAAAGACATCCACAAGTTTAGTATCATGAATTCACAGAAATACAATAGAGGTCACCCTCAAACAACAATTCCATTAGTTCCTCCCCAAATGATAGGCATCTTCCCTGCCATGAAACTAATCAACAATCATTCATAAATTTACACCTCCTCAACCCAAGCAATGTCTTTCTAGTTCTAGGTACAGGTCCAGTCTTTATATCCCACTCACACCTTTAAATTCATATTTCCTTTATCTATCACATTCCATTTCATATGTTTTCCAACCATGATTTTTATCTCCATTCATATTAAGTTTTGATGGTCATCCAGAAAATGGAATTCATCAAACCTTGAAATGTGGAAGGTGCATTAGTAAGGGCAAAAGGCATGACCAAAAATTCATAACGACCTCCATGAGTTTTCAACACTTTCATTCTAATTTGATGATATCTTCAACGAAGACCCAACTTGGTGAAGTAGATTGCTCCATGTAATTCATCCAACAATTCATCAATGGAAGCAATGGGAAATTTATCTTTAATAGTGAGCTTGTTGAGTTGCCTATAATTAAGACACACATGCCATAATCCATCCTTCTTGTGCACCAATAGTATTGGAGCAGAGAAAGGACTTTGACTAGGTTGAATTATATTGACCTCTAACATTTATGTAGCCATATGTTCAATTTAACTCTTTTGCACATAGGGATATCTGCAAGGCCTAATGTTTGGAGGAACACTTCTTGGAATCAAATGAATAACATGATCATGATCACGAATAGGTGGGAGGCCTTTGGTAGTCTCAAATACCTTGAGATGATTTTCCAAGAAATTATCTGTATGTGGATTGAAATGTGTGTGTGTGTGTGGGTGTGTGTGTGTGCATAAATTAACACTTACATGGTAAAATATTACATGAGTATGAACATTCTATGTTAGAAATTATTCGCATGTGGCTTGCAATGGATATATGTGTGTGTGTGCCTGTGGTTTGCAATGGTCAAAATAATAGTAAGTTTATTGACCTCTCGCAATGTATCATCAATGCATTGTGATAATAAAATAGTCATAATTCTACAATGGTTAATGCATTATATTTTTCATTCATAGAAATAATAAATAGATGGTTTTAATAATGCATAGGATTTTTCATTTTCAACCATAAATAATCATCCTTTTCTAACTACGATGCATTTATTTAATGCATGTGAAATATGGATGAATATTTATGATTTTCTAATGCTAATGCAATGTAAGTGAAATGAGAATGAATAGGCATGCCCTTATAACCATTATGCATTTATGCATGTGAAAGGTGGATAAATAGACATATATTTGTAAATGTGTGCTTTTCTTTAATTCAATTGAAATATGGGAAAATATACATGCACTTATAACTATGTGCCTCTGTATTATGTTTTGGGAATAAAAACAACAAGATTATATGTATTTTATAGTAATAACATGCATTGTTACATTGGAAAATACAAGAATGGTTTTGTATTCAAGGGAAAAAGTAGATTGTTACCCATGGTTTTATATTTTAAATAATAAATAGATTATTATCCACAATTTTGCAACAAGAAGAACAACTAGGAAATAATGACATGGTTGTACGAATTGATTCCCATGGTTTTGTATTTGGATTAAATGCATTAAAAGTGTGTTTTTGTAGATAAATATTAATGACTTTAATATTTAAAAATCTATTATTAATACATGATTATACATGTAAAGGTAAAAGATTAGTTATGGATATGATGTTTACTCTAATTTGTGCATGTGCAAGAAAGTTTTTCGAGGCCAAGTGGATAATTCATAGAAGATTATTAGCAACTCTAAAATGATAACTTGTAGATATTCAATATTTGATTGATTCTCTCACTTTATTTACTTGATGAAAATTCACAATATTTTGGGTATTGACAAATTGATATTTCAAATAATAATGATGATAGAGTTATCTGATGATAGTGGTTGTGAGAAACAATCACGACTTTTGCAAACAATGGAGTGTTGATTTCTAAACTAACATATTTTGCAATAATATAAAGATGGACCACAACTAATATTATTGCAAGTGATCAGGTCATTATGTATAACTATTGTTGTATGCCGAGTGGGAGATTGTTGATCATAGTTTAGAACAGGTATCTTACTATAGTAAACAATCTTGCCATGAACACATTGTGATTGAAGAATAATGGGGTAAAATATTAAAAAAACATGACATAATGTTAAATGTAATAGCCTCTAACTAGGTATGATTGAATTAAAGACTTTGTTACTTTTTGTAAAATTTCAGAAGTGGATAAGGAATGGAATCCGTTGTTGCCATTTAGTTAGGGGTGAGCTCCCTCATGAAACATTTAATAAAATAAACGTTTGTTGGTTTTTCCCTTTAGGGTTTCTAGGGTATATCGATGTCTATTTATGTGTTTTCCTATTATGTGAAATTAAAATTTCCTTTTTTTCATAGTTGTAAATATTTATGATTATTAATAAAACATTATTGTTGTTACTTATTTATATTTCCTAAAAATAAAATCCTTCATTTTATAGGGGAAGGATGTTGTTTTTGTTACAAAACTATCATGTATCGAGATAGATGTCATGAGTGAGAGTTGACCTAAAAAGAAGATTGTGAGAAATAAAAGCAATCTAAATGAGAAGAACAAGTTCCAGTGGGAGATAAGGATTGTAAGAAATTATAATGATCATGAAAGGAAGAAAAGAAGAACATTAAGGATAGTGTTATTTTTAAGCAGGAGGAGAATGTAATATCCCTAGACCTGCACATTGTTATTTCAATTACATGGAAAATATTATGATGTGCTTCAAAAATTGTTGTTGTATCAAGAAACAGTTATGAAATGATTGTAACCATATCACTAACAAGTTCAACAAAATATATGGATGTGCATGCTTATGAAAACGGGTTATATGTGATTTTTTTTGTGGCTTAACAATGGATAAATACAATATTTTACATTGAAGTCGTTGCTTATATATTTGTATTTTCTAGAAGTCAGACCAATAGCGAAGAAAAAGGTCAAAGCAAACAAACCTTCTTTTGGTCCATTTAGAGAAGATACCATACCCAGAGACTCCCTTATCTCTTCATTATTGGAAGGTTAAAAATTTTAAAGATGATGTTGGGATCCAATATCACACTTACAAAAATGCTCAGAGTTATTATAATCATCTTAATTATGTAGAGGGAGGCATAGGTTTATTTATGAAGGAAAATAAGATATCACACCTTCGTGTAAACAAGTATTCTTGGAATAAAGATGGTAGAAAGATATGTTGCTTATAAAATAAGCACAAATTGTTTCCCCCTTACAATCTCTGGAACATAGATCTGAACCGTGCTTTCCTTGTTGTCTAGAGTGGAAAAAGAGTGGAGTGTGTGACTACATCTTAACATTTGCGTGTTGGTTCCATGTCGAGGGTTTAAAAACACTTGCACCTTGCAAGATGTTAGCTATTTATATGTCAAGATGGTTTCAAGGATTTATCAACCATCGTGGTTAAAACATGCATTGGGTATGTTCATATATGTAGGTGGATAACTAAACATAATGGTACCCATACTCTAACCCTTGCATGGTAAAATATTACATTTGTATGCACACACTGTGTAAGAAATAAATCACGTGTGGCTTGCAATGGTTATATATATTTATATTTATATTATATATATTATTATATTAGATATATATATATATATATTATATTATTACTATAATATATTATTATATATATAGATATGGGGTTTCCATTGGTCAAAATTATAGTAATTTTATTGACAATGTATCACCAATACATTGTGATAATAAAATATTCATGGCTTTGCAATGTTTAATGCATCTATTTTTTCATTCATAAAAATAATATAAATATGGTTATTGTAATGCATAGGATTTTTCATTTTTAACTACAAATAAGTAAGCTTTTATAACTACAATACATTTATTTAATGCATGTGAAATATGGATGAATAGATATGCTTTTACAATATTTATGAAATGCATGCGGAATGAAGATAAATATGCATGCTCTTATAATAATTATGCATTTTTGCATGTGAAATGTGGATAAATACACATGGGTTTATAAATGTGTGCTTTTATTTAATGCATTTGAAATATGGGAAAATGGACATGCACTTATAACTATGTGCCTTTCTATTATGTTTTGGGAAAAAAACAACAAGATTAGTCGTATTTTATGGAAGTAACCTACATTGTTACATTAGAAAAGGAAAGAATGATATTTTATTATAGGGAACAAGTAGATTGTTACCCATGGTTTTGGATTTAAAAGAAGTAGATTGTTAGTTGTGGTTTTGCAATAAGAAAAAAACCTAGGAAACAATATCATGGTTGTGAAAATTGATTCCCATATTTTTGCATTTGGATTAAAAGCATTAAAAGTATATTTTTGTAAATAATGATTAAGGCATTGCATATTTAGATAGTTACGCCATAAGGTGTTCCCTCTGAAATAAAATTCGCTCTCTACCTACGTGTCATTACTTTGCACCATTAGATGATATGTTAGACGATTGAGCCATGTTGAGTTGTTCGATTATGCTGAGGTAATTTTAATACCCTAACCGCCTGACCAGCGCAAATATGATCCTCCATAACAGTTTTGGCTTTGCTTCTGGTTTTGGCTTCGTGTCATCAATTGAAGGTTGGGAAACACTATGAGATCTCTATCACAGTACTTGGACCGCAATTCTTTTGGTTCGCTGAAATCGAAATTGGAGTTAGTAGCAAAAACTCTCAGTGAAAGAAGTCAGGAATTTTTGAAGTAGTGAAAGATGCCATGCAGTTTTCTTGGAGATAAAATGACCAATAGTAACGCAACCAATTCTGATGGCAAGTTTTATATTTTGGAGAATTCCTTTCTTAAGAAAATGGAAGTGAGATAAAATGTTTTCTACAGCAATGATGCAGAGCAATTTAGGCAAAAAAATAATATTTTACTTTAACTGTTATTTCATAGAAACAAAATGCAAACCTTTTGCTTTGGACCTTTTGCTTTAACCTTCTTCAATCAATATCTTCGTTCAGGGCATTGATGGTAGTTTTTCTTTATTTTATTTCCTAATTTCTTCTTTCTTTAAAATTCCTTTCTTGCTTCAATGTTTGATTTTAAAAAATTAATATGTAAATGCTTATTGCAACTTGCAAACAAACCAAACAAAAGGCCAATCTTTCACTTTAAGCAGTGAAGTGCATTTCAGGCATTTCAACCAAACAAAAGGATGATATTTCACTTTAATTGTCTCGAATCAGTATGTTTGTACCTAGCATTGGTGGTTGTTAAATTCCTCTCAAAACGTTGTTTCTTGATTCAAGCATTGTTTTGATAAAATTAATACAAAAAATTTAATGCTTTGTATTTTCAAAAACTTGGCTGTATGTGGGAGGCTGGCTAGCCTCTGTACCATGTTTCCTTTTATAACTATGTCCATTTGCATACCCCGGACCAGTTTTTATATTTTGGCTCAAACATCAATTTGTTCAGAATTCATCTAAAAGACAACATTATTCTAGCCATATCTGACTTGCTTTTTGTTTCTAACACAGTGTTCAGAGTCCAAAACATCAAATGGGTTCTCATTTGATGACTATGACTCTTTAATCTCAAAGTCTCTCACTGCCTCATTAGTTGAACTTTCAGAAGCTGGCTGGGATAGTTAATTTCAATTCTTCTCTAAATGTATGACATAATGTAATAAGGATAACCACAAAAATCTATGTTTTATTATTATATCTTATAATCCTTGGAAAATCAAAGTCATAAACTTCAGCTGTGAATATCTTGCCCTATGATCCAAATTGGCCAGGCACCTAAATAGGCACTACTTAAACCACTGCATAGTCTAAACTTTATAGTAAAGATCAGGCCGTTTGAATGTGGACAGAACTAGGGATGATTTACCTAGCCAGATGTGTTGCAGTTAAGGAATGCCCCCTGTTATCCCATTTGAATTAACTAGTAGAGAGCAAACCCATCAACTTCAGCTGTGAATATTTCGCCGTAAGATCCAAATTGGCTAAGAACCACAATAGGCCCTACTTAAACCCCTGCATAGTCTAAAACTTCATACTAAAGATAAAACCTTTTGAATTTGGACTAAATCGGGTATGGTTTATCTTGCCAAATATGTTGTTGTTAAGGAATGTCCCTGTTCTCCCATTTCAATGAACTAAGTAGAGAGAAAGGTTGCCTCTTCCGTGGTGATGTCCACAATGTTGCAAGTCTTACTAGTACAGTGGTATCTCCCAATTGGGATTTGGTTCCCCATTAATATTCTCCTTAATTCTATAAAAGGAGAATGCATCCAAGTTCCATGAAGGGGATATGATGGTAGTGCAAGATTCTTCTATTAGCCTCTAGAGGTCTATTTTTTCACCTCAGTCCAAATCCACATTTTTTTGTACCTTAACTGATCAGACCTATGAAGAACAAATCTTCCATCTGAAGAAGAAGAAAAGGAATCATTTCATTGATTTGCAAGTTTCTTGAACGAAGATTTTGTATTTAAGGAAATGATATTAATGTGGGTAACTCATTTTTTTAGATGGTGGATTTCAGAATATTTTGGATTCAACCATTATTTCTATTTATCTTATTCCCAGAATATTTCAGGATTTATCTGATTTCAAGAATATTTTAGAATCTATAATCAAATTAAGTTAAATTTCTGAATAATCTTGTTAGTTAATGAGGTAAAGTCATAACAATGGCTTGCGATATCATACTCACAAGATTTAGCTATATTGACCCTTGTTGTACTGAAATTTGGTGGCAATGCAAAATTCTGCAAAAGTTCCCTATTTTAGTTATGTACATCTGCAATCTCTAGATCGATGTCTAGATTTCTTCTTAAAGAAGTATTTTGAAGAAGGGGAAGAGTAATTGGTGGAAAGGTGTTACTTTCTACTTGGACCTGCTTAGCTTTCACATTCTTTATATTATGTTGGTGTGCATTCATGAGAAAGACAACATTATTCTAGGCATATCTGACATGCTTTTTATTTTTTACTCCAATCTCCAATGTAGTAGGGTAGATTTTCTCTAAGAACAGTTACTGGGTTGTCTGCGAGAACCTGGCTAGCCTCTGTACCCGCTTTTCTTTTATGATTCTGTCCATCTGCGATCTCTAGAACAATGTTCAGATTTTCGCTCAAACCATCAGTTTCAATAAGAGTGTGAGTAATTGGCGGAAATATGTTGTTACCTTTCTGGACCTCCTTAACTTCCATATTCTTCATCTGATGTTGAACTATGTTTATTGGTAAGAAAACATTATTCTAGTCATATCCGACTTGCTTTTGTAACCCTACTTTCCAAAGTAGCATGCAAATTTTCACAAAGAAGAGTAACTTGGTTGTCTGTGGGAGGCTGGCTAGCCTCTGTACCCTGTTCCCTTTTACGACTCTATCCATCTGCATACTCCAAACCAGTGTTCATATTTTGGCTCAAACCATCAGTTTGTTAAGCATTCATGAAAAAGACAGCATTATTCTGGCCATATCTGACTTGCTTTTTGTTTCTAACACAATTTTCAGAGTCCATAATATCAACTGGGTTCTAATTTGGTGACTAGGACTCTTTAATATTAGAGTCTCTCACTACCTCATTAGTTGAACTTTTAGAAGCTTGGTTGGGATAGTGAATTTCAATTATTCTCTAAATGTATGATATAATGTAATAAGTACATCCACAAAATTTTTTGTTTTATTATTATATCTTATAAGCCTTCGCAAGTCAAAGTCATCAACTTCAGTTGTGAATATCTCGCCCTATGATCAAAATTGGCCAGGCACCTAAATAGGCGCTGCTTAAACCCCTGCATAGTCTAAACTTTATAGTAAAGATCAGGCCGCTTGAATGTGGACTGAACCAGGGATGATTTACCTAGCCAAATGTGTTGCAGTGAAGAAATGCCCCCAGTTATCCCATTTGAACTAACTAGTAGAGAGCAAATCCATCAGCTTCAATTGTGAATATTTCGCCGTAGGATCCAAATTGGCTAAGCACCAAAATAAGCCCTGTTTGGATCCCTGCACAGTTTAAAACTTCATACTAAAGATCAGTCCTTTTGAATTTTGACTAAGTTAAGGATGGTTTATCTTGCCAAATATGTTTCTGTTAAGGAATGTCCCTATTATCACATTTCAATGAACTAGGTAGAGAGAAAGGTTTCCTCTTCCGTGGTGTTGTCCACAATGTTGCAAGTCTTTCTACTACAACGATATCTCCCAATTGGGATTTGGTTCCCCTTTAATATTATCCTTAATTGTATCAGAGGAGAATGCATCTAGGTTCCATGAGGGGGATATGATGGCAGTGAAAGATTCTTATGTCAGCCTCTAGAAGCCTATTTTCTCACCTCAGTCCAAATCCACATTTTTTTGTACGTTGACTGATCAAACCTATGAAGAGCAAATCTTCCATCTAAAGGAGAGGGAAAGAGAACATTTCATTGATTTGAAAGTTTCTTGAATGAAGATTTTGTATTTAATGAGATGATATTAATCTGGGTAGCTCATTTTTTTAGATGGTAGATTTCATAATATTTTGGACTCAACCATAATTTCTATTTATCTTATTTCGAGAATATTTCAGGATTTATCTTATTTCCAAAATATTTTAGAATCTATAATCAAATTAAATTAAATTTGTGAATAATCTTGTTAGTCAATGAGGTAAAGTGAGAACAATGGCTTGTGATATCATAGTCACAAGATTAAGCTATATTGACACTTGTTGTACTGAAATTCGGCGGCAATGCAAAATTCCACGAAAATTCCCTATTATAATTTTGTACATCTGCAATCTCCATATCAATGTCTAGATTTCTTCTTAAAGAATCATTTGGAAGAAGGGGAAGACTAATTGGTGGAAAGGTGTTTCTTTCTGCTTGGACCTACTTAGATTTCACATTCTTTATATGATGTTGGTGTGCATTCATGAGCAAGACAACATTATTCTGGGCATATCTAACATGCTTTTTATTTTTTACTCCATTCCCTAATGTAGTAGGCATATTTTCTCCAAGAATAGTGACTTGGTTGTCTGCGAGAGCCTGGCTAGCCTCTATACTTGCTTTTCTTTTATGATTCTATCCATCTGCGATCTCCAGAGCAATGTTCAAATTTTGGCTCAAACCGTCAGTTTCAATAAGAGGGCGAGTAATTGGCGAAAAGATGATGCTGCCTTTTTGGACCTCCTTAGCTTCCATATTCTTCATCTAATGTTGAATTGTGTTTATTGGCAAGCCAACATTATTCTGGTCATATCCGACTTGCTTTCCATTTGTAACCCTACTTTCCAAAATAGCATGCAAATTTTCACTAAGAACAGTAACTTGGTTGTCTGTGGGAGACTGGCTAGCCTTTGTACCCTGTTTCATTTTACAACTCTTACCATCTACATACTCCAGACCAATGACACCCTAAATAGCTCAGATGCTTTATTATCAAAGTCCAATATATTCATCATGTCAAAAAAATTGCCAACATCAACAATATGAGGAAACACAAAAAAGCGTTAACCATATCTGCATTTTATTTAGATGTTCCCATTCCTTTGTCATGATTATTCTTCAATTTATGCCTTACAATGTTTCCTTTGCAACATCTGGTGCAAATGCTAGTTATGATTACATACTTTTTTTGCATATCAATTAAGTGCACTAAAAGTGTAGTTTTGTGGATAATGATTAGGGCATTTTATATTTAGATAGTTATGATTAAGTACTTGATAATGCATGGAAGATTATTAGTGATTCTGACATGATAACTTGTAGAGATTGAATATTTGAGACATTGATTCTCTCACTTTGTTTAATTGATGAAAAAATCGTAACTTTTGGGTTTTGATAAATTGATAATTCAAATAATATTGATGTTAGAGTTTACTAACTATAGTGTTTGCAAGAAAGAATCAAGACTTTCACAAAGAATGAAGTGATAGAAAGAATCATGACTTTTGCAAAGAATGGAGTGATAGTTTCTTTAGTGAGGGATGAGCTAAACTATATCATGACTAACTAACTAACTAACAAAAGGTATAAACTAAATATTTGTTGGTTTTTCCCTACGGGTTTCTAGGGTATATCAGTTTCCATTCATGTGCTTTTGTATTATGTTATCCGGATGATATTACTACCTTGCGATAGGTTACAAACTACACCAATAAAAGTATTATTAACAAGCATGGTTAAATGAACAATGTTAATGATGCAAAGTTACAACAGAAAGCATTTTATTAACAAATTGCACTAATGCATTATCATTTTATTATCGGTTAAGAGTATGGGATAAGTTGTTTGGGAATATTAAATGGTGTTAAAACTGGTAAAAGTTTCCAATCATATATATTTTGTATGAGGTGTATTGAGGGATGTTACAAGTTTTTTATTGTTTTTTTTTTTTATAAGAATTATACAAGATTAGAACAATTAGGAGTTTTTTTTTTTTTAGTAATATATAAAATTATGTTTTTCATACTGAAATAGTAAATATTTAAAATAATTTTTATTTTTACTAACATCTCGGTTCTCCAGCTTAGATCAAATTAAAACTTACCAAATATGTAATTATTTATTATTTTTAAATTATAGGTTTATGCTACATTATTTTATTATTTAGAAATTTTTATTTTTTATTTGAAAAGATACATTTGTCAACTCAATACACATCTCCCTAATATTGAGATGAATGTGATTTCATTTTACTTTAATTTATATATTTTTAAGTTGATTTAAAATTATGTTATTTCACATGAACATTAAAATATTTCTATTCATGGTAGATAATGAGAGAAGATATTTTTATCACATTTTTTTGTTGCAATGTCAAGTATAAATATAGGTAAAGTGATATTGAGATTGTTGATATTTTATAATATTTGTAATTAAAATGAACCAAATAGTTATATTCATTTTTGTTTTTAATTATAATTAATATTTTTTATTTAAAAAAATATATTATTTTTATTTAAAAATGTGTGATTATATATTTCTATACTATTTGTGGAATACATAATCTAAACACACCCAAAACTTTTAATAACTCAACAAAAAAAAATCTATAAAAAATAATATGGAACTTTTTTAAATTTTAATATTTTTTTATAATTTTTAAATAATTTATTTCTATATTAACTCTAATAAATAATAATAATAATAATTAACCTTATAAATAATATTAATAGTTGTAACTTTATTTGTAAAGTCTCCATACTCATCCTTCTTTAAATTTTGAATAAAAATTTAAGTCATTAAACATAAAATCCCAAATTGACTTGTCTTGAGTGCAGTGATTTTTAATTATTAAACATAAAATCCCAAATTGGCTTGCCTTGAGTGCGGTGAGTGAAATTGTGTAGTCAAAACTAAGCTTGGATTACAACAAAGTGTAGTAAAAAATGACAATTTTATAACATTACATTTCAAACTAAGCTGGTTTTTTGTTCTTCTTTTTCTTTTTTTTTTTTTTTTTTAATCTTCAGGCGAAAAAGCATAATTATATTTATATAAGAAGTATAAACAGAGCATTATGTACAGAGACTTGAGAGGATATGTCTCATATAGTTCATACTAAGCAGAGAGATGGCAATATCGTGCCACATAAACCAAATAAACCAAATCGAAAGCTAAATGGACGGCCATTCACATGCCGCCAGCCATGAGAGAATTAAGTCTAAATAAACTTAACAGAGCCAAAAAGATGGCGAGAATAAACCAACATAACCCAGAACCAAGAGGCCCAAAACCTGGAGAAACTGCAGCCAAAGCTTGTCGAGACCTTTAAAAGACAAGAGAAGGATAAAAAACGGGCCATGGATTAAAACGCCGCGCGAGGCATGAGAGTCACCAGAACACAGAGAGCCAAGCATGCTGCAACCAGCATCTGGACATAGAAAGCACATATGAAAAAACCTGCATGCACTGGATCAACACAAAAGCGAATGGAACCCATCATCTGTCATAAGGAAAACCCAGATCATGCATGAAACAAAACCAGAAAAAAGAAGGAGCAAGCAAAAACAAGGATTAGAAATCAGGAGGGAAAAATTCCTGAATGGAGAAGACTCTGTCCTCAAAATAAACCTGTAAGGACCACAAGCCTGGATCCACCCTGAGACCATTTTTAGACAACTCATCTGCAACCTGGTTAAAGTCCCTCTTGATATGTTGAATAGACACCCCTTTAGACCTGTTCCATAGAAAATTAATCCTCTCAATCCAGCCAGAGAGCTGCGGATTTATGATGTTGTTCTTTCCACAGATGCCTTCAACCAGGACCTTAGAATCACCAAAGATGGAAACATCCTGAAGATCGAGAAAAAAGCAGAACTGAAGAAGGCCCGCAAGGGCCATAGCTTTCGCCTTAGTGTTTGAACCCCTGCCTCCATTCCAGAATAGATGAAAATGACATATTTCACTGACCACAATAAAAACCCCACATCCACAATGGCCCTCCTACTCAGCCCCATCGAAAGAAGCCCTCGGAGAGACAGACAAGTCCGGCTGAGTCAAACTTTCATTCAGAAGAGGAGCCATTGAAGAGCGTTGCGGAATTGATTCATAAATAGAAGAGATGGAAGATAAAATTTCCAAGAACTAGGGGATCCTCCCATTAAAAACAACCTTATTGCGCCATATCCAAATGCACCAAACCGCAATGATGAAGATTGATCTCCAGGACTTCTTTTGAATGGAACACCAGAAGAACGCGTTAGCAATCGAGGAATGATTGAAGTGCTGGATACCATGGGCATTCTCTAGATTCCACCACAGAGGCCGTGTCTTTTTGCATGCAAAAAACATATGGAAGTTGGATTCTTCTTCAGCCCAGCAGAAAGAACAAACACCCGGACCCTGCCACCCACGCTTCCTCAAGTTATCCCAAGTAAGATTCCTGTTGTGAAAAGCCAACCACGCAAACAGGGTCATTTTTAAGGGGCATCCAGATTTCCATAAAATGGCAGGGAAGGATGGATTGAGCCGAGAAGGAAATTTGCTAATCAAATCTTTATAAACATCTTTAACTTGGACCTCATACAAAATCTTAGAACTTTTCCAGATGAGGATATCATGCTCCTTTGAACGAAAGATACCACAGTTCCTGAGACGGACTTTAATGTTGTTCCACAGAGAGGCAATGTCCGCTGGCATCCGCATATGATCGGCATCCTTCTAGATGGGGAAAGGGCCATTCAATTCAGCAATAAGACTTCCCCAGAAAAAAATACCTTTCCAATATTCCACAAACTATGCCAGACCGGAGAGCCCCTAGGCGATCCTAATTGCTTTCTTCTGAGCCAATATGCCAGGCTCCTCCTTCTTAGGTACTTGACACGGATAATGTTACTCCACGGGCCTTTCCCAAAAACACCTTTCCAAAGCGAATTGCATAGTAAAGCCTTGCCGAAAGATTTCAAGTCCAAGAGCCCCCACCCTCCGAGATTTTTTGGCTTAGAGATGTTGGGAAGAGAAGACAGATGGTATTTTTTTTTCCATCCTGGACTCCCTAAATAAAACTGGCTGTCAGTTTATTCATTTCCGAAATAATGCTGACAGGGATGGAAAATAAATGGGCCCAATATACCATCAGCTGATTTAAAACCGCCTGGGCAAGGATCACCCTGCCACCAAGAGATAGAAATCTAAACTGCCAGCCGGATATCCTCTTATGGAATTTATCTAGAATCCATCCCCAATCCGTCTTATTTTAACCCATGGCTTTCAGCTGAAATCCCAAATACTTCAGCCCACGTCCAATAGGATGGGCTTTGATTCCAAACTTCTCTGAAAACCAGGTAATCAACACCAGGTCTGAATCGTTGTGGAAAAAAGCAGACTTTTCAAGATTGATATTGAGGCCTGTTGCTCTTTGAAACTTCGCCAAGATGTCGAAATAGCAAGACCAAGATAATTTGCATAACATTCCAAAAATAATTATATCATCAACAAACACGTTATGAGAAATGGAGATCCCTCTACAGAGCTTAAGTGGACGAACTCTAGCTTCTTCTACAACTTTATTAATATGGAGACTAAGATTATTCATTGCCAGAATAAATAAAAGAGGCGATAAAGGACATCCCTGTCGAAGCCCTCTGGATGCCGCAAAAAATGGTGATGGGATTCCATTTATAATCACAGAGAAATTCACCAGCTCAACGCACGCCATTATCCAATTTGTCATACCAGAGTTAAGACCAATCTTTACCAAAAGACATCTAAGAAAACCCCAGTCAAGGCAATCATATGCCTTCTGGAGATCAATTTTAAGAACTGTTGCATCCCTTTTCCATTTCTGAATAGAAAAAAGACCTTCCTGTGTACTTGCCACTGCATCCTGAATGTTCCTTCCTCTTAAAAAAGCATGTTGTTCTGATGAAATATGCTCTGATAAAAAATCTTTTATCCTTTCTGCAATTATTTTCGCAATGATTTTATAAGAAATATCGCATAAAGAGATCGACCGAAAATCCGAAGAAGACTCAGCATCATCTTTCTTTGGGATGAGAGCAATATTGGTGGATGCCATTTTTGAATTCATACTGCCCGTTCTTCTTGTAGCCTCGACCATTTTTAGCAGATCCCCTTTGAGCAAATCGAAAAAGTGTATAAAGAACTCTATTGTCCAGCCGTCCGGCCCTGGACATTTATCAGCTTTGAAAGCCTTCATAACCCCAAACAATTCTTCCTCGGATATTTTTTGGAAAATTTTACCATTTGCTTCTTCATCGAACATCTTTGGGAATATTTCAATACCCCACATGATATCATTAAAGTTACAATTTTCCGACCTCTGAAATTGCTTCCCAAAGAAACTTACTACCTCATTTGAAATATCATGTTGGGAAAAAATAAACTGACCATTGCCATTTTTTAACTTCCATATGGCATTTTTTTCTCTCCTGGCATTTGCAAATTTATGAAAGAACTTTGAGTTTCTATCCCCTTCTTTTAACCAAGTCATTCTGCTTTTTAGCTGCCAGAAAGATTCCTCTTGTTCCATGATTTTTATTTTCTTTTTTTGCAATTCCTTTATGAGACATCTCGACTCCAGAGACAACCTGTGAGAAGCCAAAACCTTTGATGCCATATCTAATGCCCCCTGAATTTTCCTTAATTCTTCCCTATTTGATTGTCTTTTATCATATTGCCATTTTTTCACAATCCTCCTCATATAATCCATTTTGTCCCTGAAGGTCATCAGAAGCGTGGAGATATCTTTTTTATTTACTAGCTGAGTCCAAGATTTTCTAATAAGATCATTAAACCCTGGATCCTCCAGGTACGAGCTATTAAACTTGAACGAGTATCCCTTTCTGATGCTACTCTCCCTCCAACCAAGCTTGATTGGCCTGTGATCTAAGATGAAAATGTTTTCTATTGAGGAAAAAGGCATGCCCAAAAAGTCAATCACACTAGCATGAATTAGGAACCTGTCCAATCTCTTTGCAACATATGCTTCATTATTCCTGCCATTATCCCAAGTCGGCCTCATTTGAGAAGGACTGACATCCACAAAATTTCTTTTAAGAAATTCGTTTTTCAATCTATCCGCAATAGGATCTTTTTTCCTATTGCATCCCCATATCTCATCCATGCTTAAAGTAAGATTTAAGTCACCTATAATCAAAAGATTTTCCACATCAAAAATTTCAGAATCTAAGATTTTTTCCCAGAAGATCATTCTATCCCTGTATGGAGCATACATATTGAGAATATTGTTGGGGGAATTATGTCCTCTCAAAGTGGCAGTAATAAGAATCCCAACCAGACATCTATAAGTTTTCGCCTTGATCCAAGAAGGATCCCAGAGGATAGCTAACCCACCCGAGAGGCCCTTAGCTTCAGTGGCAGAGATATGCCATGTAGGATACATCTTCCTAAAATAGGAAATTGTAGCATGGGCATCATGCATAGTCTCTTGAATTAAAATGATTTTAGGATTTTCAGAATGGAAAAAAATTTTCAAAGCCAAAAATTTGGGATCTGCCCCCAAACCTCTAATATTCATGGAGATTACAAAATTCATTTTGGAATGTTCTCGGCCTTGCATGCTCTAAGAGGCCTGTCTTTAGACATGTCTACAATTGGAACATCAATTAGCGACAAATTACGGATCCCCCTACCCTCCCCTCTCCCTCTGAAATGCCTGCTTCCCCCTTTAGATTTCCTTCTCACTGTAATATTTTTAGCTGACGATGGACTGATATGAGGGGAGGAGCATCCGCGAGGCTTATGGATTGTAATCTCTGAGAGCTGTAGAGATTTATTGCTTAGCAGGAAATCCAGATCGCTGCCTACCGAATTCGTAGGCGATGAAATAGGTGAATTAGCAGGCATAGACGAAATCAAAACTTCTTTTCCTCTGTCAAAAGACATGTGATTCTAGGCATGAATAGAGGTAGAATGGAAAATATTGACATTAACGGAGCCAGCGAGAGTGTGTGGAGACAGAGTCGGGCAAGGGATCTCGTGGTCCGAGACAGGCTCCAAAGGGGGAATAGGCGGGAAAGAGGGCTCCGGAATGTGATAGATAACAGGAGAATCGTGATCCGACGCAGTCTCCAGAGGAGGCATGGACGGAGAAATAGGCTCCGGTAGAGGAGGGTTGACAGGTCGAACATACTCCGAGACAGGATCCGAGGGCCGAGTCGATACCTTCAAATTGTTGACAGGAGAAACATGGAACGACACAGACTCCAGAGGGGGCATGGACGAAAATATAGGATCTGGCAGAAGAGGGTTATCAGGACAATCGCGAGCCGGGACAGGCCATGTCTGTTTTGGTAAAGTATAAAAAGGAAAATGACAGTTTTATAATAACCGAAGCTAAGCTGGAACCAATGCCATGCTGGAATCAATGCCATGCCTGTTTTTGGTGAAGTATCAAATTGAAAATTGAAAATGAAAGCGAAAGAATCCCACACATAGATATTGGTATTGGACATTCATAAAGCAAGGATGATACATGTACCACTTCACTTTAAATAGTAAAATAATATATTCGTAAGGTAGATGTCAAGTTACATGTATCTTAGTACAATTACCTAATTTAACCTTGCCAACTACCTAGACTTGAATGGTATTCATTTTGTAAATGGATACGCGGTTTCCATTTGTAAATGCCCCAGCATCATAGCTATGTGCTAACTGCAATCAAACCTCTTCCATCTTTCATTGCGTGGATAAATTCAAAGGAGGACACATGGCACGGTTTCCATGTGAAAATCCTAAATCATCTATGTGTTTTTTGGTGCAGCTTTAATTTAATGCAATAAATAGAATCTTCCTAGCTCCCAGAAGTGGTATCCATGTGAAAAACCCCCATGCGCCAGTATCCATGTGGATTTTGAGGAAACCTTGACTAAACCTCTAAGTCTTGTCCTTTTCAACAGAATAAAACATCTTCAATAATGGCTTAAGCTTTGTCAGAAACTTAAACCAAATATCTTAAAGAGACTAACAGTTGAGCGAAGTCCAACCTTGTCGTGTATGCAAAGTCGAACCCTGTCCTGGTACCATCATTATATTGTCAAAATGAAGGTACCATAGCCATAATGTGTAAATGGCAAGTTTTGGTAACGTAGAGACACTTTACCCAACGCAATATTAATGGGATATATACCCTCCACATAATAATTGGCATGAAGGGAGATTTCTCTTCCGCGTAGTCTAACGAGGCGGAGGGGTTGCTCCGAAAGTTATAGGAATTCTGGTTATATTTAGAGAAAATCTGACAAGGATTTTTGTAAATCTAAGTTATAGTCAGGGAAAATTTTAAGAAGCCCCCCTAAATTTACATGTATAATAAATGGGCGAATCTCCATGGTATATAGGAAAAATGGAAGGCGATTTTATCAATAATATGATATGTATATATAATTTTTTGGTGAATCTCTCACCACGCAAGGCGAATATTTTACTCAATTATAAAATCTTGTGTTTATTGAATACACAAATGAAATCATTGCATTTCTTTAAAATATCTTTTGAAATCAAAATTACCCCAATTACATATCGATAATCTAGTGGGTGTAAGATAAAATTCACCCGTGCCATTCACAGAAAGCATGAGAAAAACCTACTACTATATATAAAACCAAGAAAAATTCAAATTCATCACTTCTAGGGACCTCATAACCACCTTGCCAATACACAAGTATGTTGTTGTTTGCAATTAGAAAAAGTACCCAAATTACAATATGTTTACTCCACTTCTAGGGACCTTGTAACTACCCTGCCAATACACAAGTATGTTCCTATTTGCAATTAGAAAAATTACCCAAATTACAATCTATTTACTCCAGCATATGTTGGAAAGTTATAGAAGGATGACTAGTGCAATCAATCCATTCCTTTTAGCCCTGGATTTGTTTCAGTTTAAAACAGAAGT
>APFE031274099.1:185382-196998 GCA_000404065.3 Pinus taeda | reverse complement strand
CAAGAAATTATCACAATGCATGAAAATGGAGTCACAGGTAAGTTGATACCCTGCACTCCTGCAGAAGAAAAAGAAATGCGAAAGCAGATTCAAGAATTACTAGATCTTCAATTAATTGAAAGAAGTGAATCTCATTATTCATGTTCTGCATTCTTAGTCAGAAATCATTCTGAAATTGTTCGGGGAAAGGATAGAATGGTGATTAATTACAAACCTCTCAATGCTATCACTAAGAGCTTTAATTATCCCTTGCCTCGTCAAGAAACTATCATGCGAAAAATTCATGATAGTAAAATCTTCAGTAAGTTTGATTTAAAATCTGGCTATTATCAAATCCAGATTGCAGAAGAAGAGCGGCATAAAACAGCTTTCACATGCCCTGTTGGTTTCTTTCAATGGAAAGTAGTTCCATTCGGCTTGAAGAATGCTCCTGCTTTCTTCCAAAGAAGAATGGATCATATTTTCGGTCCATATGATTTCATAGTTGTATATATAGATGACATTCTTGTACATAGTGTTGATTTAGAATCTCATCTCAAGCATTTACAGATTTTTCTTGAAGAAGCAAAGAATCATGGTCTGGTTTTATCTGAAAAGAAAATGGTTCTTTTTCAAGAACAGGTAGAATTCCTTGGGATTCAAATAAAAGAAGGGAAAATTCAGATGCAGCCTCATTCGCTTATCAAGTTATCTGAGTTTCCTGATCATCTTACTGATAAAAAGATGATTCAAAGATTTTTAGGGATTCTCAATTATGTACATAAGTATATTCCTGATCTCTCTGAGAAAACAGCCCCGATTCGCCAATTCATAAATGGTGGCTGGTCCTCTGAAGCTACCGTTGCAGTACAACAGTTAAAAGCTGAATGTCAAACATTACCATCTTTGAAGCCTCCTGGTAATGGATTTTTAATTCTACAGACTGATGCTTCTGATAACTTTTGGTCAGCTACTCTTTTGGAAAGGGTAACCATTGAAAACAAAGTTAAAGAAGTCCTCTGTGCTTATTCATCAGGAGAATTCTCTAAACATCAAAAAGAATATTTCCCAGCTGAAAAAGAAACCTTAGCCATATTCAATGGAATATAGAAATTTGAAATCTATTTAGCTCCTGCTAAATTTTTGATTAGAACTGATTCCATGAATTTTAAATATTTCCTCAATGCAAAGATAGATAAACAGCTAGCTAGAGGAAGATTATTAGCATGGCAGATGTGGTTTCAGATGTATGAGTTTGATGTAGAATGGATTCCTGGTAACTCTAATTTCTTGGCTGATGCACTGACCAGGGAGATGAATAAAGCATACGGTATGGTCTCTGTTACAAACATTTTTAATTTTCCAGAAGAAGATTCTCTTGTCACTTTTGTTAAAAGATGGAGAATACTGCAACAAATGGCCAGTGATCTCACTGATGAGATCAAAAAGCTTGTTGGTTTAAGGCTTCGTCGTAATCAATGGATCCAGAATTGCCAGGCATGGCAAGCAAAAAATGTCGGATTATTTTTAGGATTAGATGAAGACTTGGTTAAAGTTTTCCCTCTTCCTAATATGAAAGTAAAAGTCTATTTCAAGACATTAGATGATTTCTGGACAAAAGCCTATTCTGATAAAGCTATTTCTGTTTTGAAAACTTTGAACTACTACCAGATTATTGGTGTAGTTGATTTTGCTCTCTCTGTATATAGTTCTGCTAAGATGCTTGACTTAGCAGAAATAAATATGACTGAAAAAGTCCAACGGTTCCTTGTTTCACTCCGTATTCCTGATTTGTTTGAAGAACTGGACGCCGCCTTTCTCCAAAGGGTAGATGAACATTATCATGCTACTGATTCATTTCCCCAGTATGAATTATTTCAACCATTTGCTGATTGGGAAATAAAAGATGGCAGGTGTCAGAAGAAAACTGTGGTTCGATCCTCTCAGTGTGTTGAACGGACTGTTCAATATCTTCGTACATTCACTTCACCATGGGATCATTATAGTATGGATTTTAGACTTCCTATTGATCCTAACCCCTTTGCACAGATGTACAGTTCAGTTGTTCTTGAAGGACCACAGCTCGTCACGAATCCAGATCAAGTTAGAAAAATTTCTAATTGGCTTAAAGAATTCCCTAAATTGACCCTACAAGAAAAACTATCAATGATCAGAGCTCTTGATCAAATGCAGGGACCAAAGCCTACTTTTGATATCTGGATTAATCCAAAGAATTTTGTTACTTTGAAAATACTTCACGGTAATTGGTCAGAAGACATTGCTTTTCTGATTAATTTGATTTTATCTTATCATGTGTGTTCTTCGGTCGTCTTCACCAAAGGTTGGCAGTATCAATATGACCTAAGTCAATTTTGCAAAATTTGGGTCCAATATTGCATTGAACGAACTGTAACCATGTTCCAGATTTTTAGATGGGAAATTCTTGATGGAATCGAGTTAGCTGTTCAAAATGTTCCTGATATCAAACCTAGAAGGTCTGATCCTTTTCTTGGAATAGAGATTGATCCAATGGCATACATCAATCGTTGGAAAGTAAAGGACACCGAGTATCTGTTCCCAAGAAAAAATCTTTATGTCACGACAGATACTATAAAATTCGATACAGGACAATCATCCAGAGCCCCTATCCGAAAAGAATCCACTATCCAAGTGGCCAGCAATAAAGGCAAAGAAAAAGAAGAAGCATCTACAGAAAAAGAAACTTTATTTGTGGACACGTATGAAGATGCTCAAGCCAATAATGTGGATTGGGAACAAAAGTATCTAGATATTCTAGAAAAGCAGTATTACGACAACAAATCCTCGTCAGAATTTGATCCAGGATCAGATGTCGAAAGCGACCGCAGCCCGACTTGGTGAAACTTTTACTTTTGAGATGCTCATGCGCGAGTATCTTTTGTAATTATTATCTTGCATTATTGTACTCAAGCATCTTTGAGTAGACACCGCCATGACCAATCGATGTCAGGCAAGGACCCTCAAAATGCTTTTATTTTGTATAAATAGAGCTAGGCTAGCATAGTTTAGGCATCGTGAGTTTGAGTGCTATTGTGAGTTTTTTGAGTGTGCTCTCAGAGTTCAAGTTTGCTCTTGACTTGAGATTTCTATGGTGTGTAATTTTTACTTGATATAATATTGAAGCCTGCTCTGCAGCAATATCGAGGCACTAGCCAAGTGACTTGAATGTGAGTCAACATATTTTTGTTGGGGGCTTGTTGGCATAGGGTCCCCAGGGTCAATTTTGGGTTAGTTTAACCAGTTTTTGTAATAGATTTGGTAAACAATGTAATGTCTCCGCGAAATGTGGAAGAGGAGTGTGCAACTAAGTAGGAGCCAAAGGGGATTTAGCACCTTGTTTGGGTAAGTGATAGGTCATTTTTTGAGACTCACCCATGGTCTATGGACCATGGTAGTGTATGGAAAAATCTATATATAGTTGAGTCATAGCGATTCTAAGGGGAAATCGAAGATAGAAGATTATTGTTTTGGGAAATTGCTAAGGCAGGAAAGCTCTATTTCCTGTACTTAGGTGAAATGGAAAGGCTCCTATAGTTGAGTGTGTAGAGACCTTGGCAAGTCCACAGTTGTGTGTGTGGGACACTGCAGCGAAGTGCGCAGGGCGGAAGAAGTCTGTAAACTGAATGATAAACTTAATAAAGGTTTATTTTGGGACAATTATCTTTCTTTTGAGTATAATTTTTCTTTCTATTCAAGTTATGAATTATGCATTAATGGTATGATTTCTATGGAATATTGTGTAATTGTTGCTCAAACCTATTGAATCTTTAATATTTATGCATGAGCTAAGTGATTATCTATTTTCGCAAAGATAGAGGTTGAGTCAGTTATGATTTTTTTTGAATTAGGTAGATTTGCATGAAGGAAGATCTAGAGTTGCTATTTAGTGCACGGAGATCTTGGCAAGTCCGCAACTGAGTGCATGGGACACTGCAGCTGAGTGCACAAGGTGGAGGAAGTCTGTAAACTGAATTCTCCACTTAATAAAGACTGATTTTGGGACAATTATCTTGCTTTTGAGTATTAGTCGTATTTCTACTCAAGTTACACATTATGCCTTAATGATATGATTTCTATGGAATAATGTGTAATTAATGTACGAACCTATTGAATCTTTAATATTTATGCATGAGCTAAGTGACTATCTATTTTCACGAAGATAAATGTTAATTCTATTATGATTTTTGTTGAATCGGGTAGTTCTTCACGAATGCAGATCTAGGGTTGCTATTTACCGTACAAAAGTGGATAGTCTACTTCCTTTAGGTCTATCAAGTATGATCGTAGACCTTAATGAAGGTCTATAAGATGCTTTCTTAGAGTTACAATAGAGGAAAATGGAATGATATAGATCTACGTGAATGTAGATCTAAGCTATGAGGGATTAATATCATTTATCACACACGTCTATGGATGCCCAAACCTAGTTCTAACATGCCCTAATATTGCTTCGGGTGAGACTGTAGCCTGCCCTATGTGGGTTGTTGCCAAAACGGCTAGCAGTTAGGATTTTATTGGTTGGCATGATGTTGGGAATGAGTCCCCTAAGGTGAATTTTGGGGATAAAATCCCAAGTTTTGGTGCTAAAGGCCTACGTTTTGTGCAAAGAACGCAAAGTCTCTGCATTTTGTGGGCACAGAGCATGAAGATGTATACAATCAAAAAGGTTTTTTCCCTTAGTTTAAGAAGTTTTTGTCAGCTTGATCAAATTCACCCTTGGTCTGCAGACCATGGGAATGTATAAAATGGAGTCTTAGAAGAGTCTAAGACAGTTCAGTTCTTAGGAAGTTTCTGGGTAATTTATTGATGTAATGGGTCTGTAAGAGCTAAGAGCGAAGAGTCTTAGCATAGGAAGGAGGCTCTGTAGCTGAGTGCACAAAGGCCTAGGGTAGAAGTCTACATCTAAGTGCGTGGACCCTTGCAACTCTATGCATAGGGAAGATAGATTCTGTACTAGAGATCTAAACCATCAATAAAGAGAATTATTCTAGAGATATCTGTGTATGAGCTATTTTACTTCTATTATGAATGTATGCAGTTATGTTATGTTGAATACTAGAGTTATGATTTAATGCTATATTGATGTGTGAATTTATGTGTTTTACTTTTTCATATGAACACAAGTAAGAATATATGTTTATGCAAAGATAATCATAATACATGTTGAAGTTAATCACTACTTAAGCTAATCTGGGTAGACACGGAAGTAAGAGTAATTATGGGGTGCATAAGCATCTAAATTGCCTGTGTAGGGTCCGCAAAGGTTTTAGAGCCAAATAAGAGAAGTACCTTGATAAGCGCTAAAGGTCTCAGGGTGTGGAAACTTGGTTCATGCATCCCCCCATAGTGCTTTGGGTGAGACTTCAATCCGCACTTTGTAGATTAATGCTGAAAGGGTCAGTAGTTTAGGAATTTGCTTGGCTAATTAACATTGAACCTCGATCATGGCCCATCAAGCCAACAAATGGTTCCCTTGTTGGGATAGGGATCTACATAATGAGATGTGTGATGTCACATCACTGGAATCCAACAAAGAAGGAGATTAAAGACTGGTTGGATAGAACGATCCACAAATTCAGGGTGCAAGAGAACACAAATCTATGATTGATGAAAGAATAGTGGTTGGATAGATCCCTGTAGACAAAAGTACACGAGATCTTCTTCTGTTCTTTCCTGGTCAAGTTGTACGAGTGGATTGTGAAATTGGCGAATGGTTAAGCTAGAGGCTTAATGATCCAATAGTCTAGACCCGAGAGTTAGTGCGGATACCAAAAGCCTCTAAAGATAAGATCACAGGCGCTATATATCATTGGCTTGATCCTATCATAGGAGGGTTTGTGACAGAGTTCACGATTGATACCTCAGCCAGTTACAATGAAACAGAGCACTACTTCTTCAAGGGGTCGTGAGGTAAGTATTTAAAATCATTAAATACCTGGATTAAGATTCTCTTGTGTGAAAAGCAAGTTATACAACTACCTTGATGTTTGGAGCTACAGGAAGTGGAAGGACCCTGCATAAAAATGGTATGATCTTCCATACCTCGTGACAGATGATGCAATCACCGTGGTTCTAGAGAGTCTGCCCGCAGAGTGGTGCATGACCTCATACTTATCTGTTGGGTCTAGTAAGCTTGCTGCAAAGTAGAAGAAGGAAGAGGCCAGACTAAAGATGGAGCAGATGGCCGAGAGACGAAGGAAGGAAGTTGAGGACAAATCCAAAGCAGAGTGTGCGGCCAAAGAGTAGGCAAAAGAGGAATAGGAAGAGCATAAATCTGATAGGATTCAGAAGTCACCATCTCCATAGATAGATAAGAAGGAGTAGTGCTCAAAGAAGGGAGGAGCAGACCCAAAGACTACTCCATTCCAGGTTAAGCTCACGAGGGAGGAGAAAGTCGGGTCGCAGAAGAAGTCCAAGGCTAGCAAATCAGCCCTTGACCCAATCACCTTGATAGAAGGCGATTTGAATGATATCAGTGATATAGTGAGGGATGTGACCATAGAATTGCTACAGTAGTTCGAGCAATAGCAGAAACAAGCGTTGGTCACCATTCAAATGGGTCTGCGCGAGCTGTAGATCCAATCTACTCAGGTATAGACTAGTGTCTTGCAGGATAGAGCAACGTCAAGCAGTTTGGTTCCTTGAACCTTAGATACAGTAGAGGTGGTCCATTCAATGGATCATCAAGCTATCACACTACCAAATGGCACATTGACCATAGAAATGGAGGCTGATAGGGTCACTATTAGCACCCTCAAGAAAGTTGGGTTAAACTTGGTCACACTTGCAAGTGAAGCACTTCACACCTTGATGGATGGTATGATCACAGAAATACAGGCCCAGGAATAGCACTCCTTGAACTTTATCAATGAGAAAAAGGTGAACAATGCCTAGATGTTCATAAAAAAGATGTTCGTGATTGATTTGCTTAAGAAGATCACAGAGAAGAATGAGCACACAATAGTTGTAGTGGCTGAGGCATATCGGATTGTTCCAGAGGTAAACATCCTAGATGACATGCTAGTTGATGCAAGAATCTAGAAGCTCACTGTAGGTTTGTGTGAGGCACAAATAGAGCTGGCTAAGGTTCAGTTTGAATTGAACCTCATGTTATCAGGAAAACTAGTGTCCATTCAGAGATGCTAGTCCCACTAAGACGGGTAGCTATCTTAGAAACAAACAAACTAAAGTTACTTGTGTTTTCCTTTATGAGAGATAGATGAGAGAGAGGTAGAGAGTACCAACCTCAATCTTTCACTTGGCTCCTTGCTTGTTTTCTCTCCCCTTTGACAGAGCTTTGCCACTCTTTAATCACTTGTCTGCTTCAAAGAACTCCTGTAGATTCAAAGCAGCATAATACCATCAAAGAATAGAGATCTATAACCATAAACAATATAGGATTAGATGTATATTAACCATACAAATGCATACATCAATACAGGATTCAGAAATATACAAGAATATGTAGGAAAACTTGAATATATTTATTGATGGAAGTAGTAGAAGAGAGGATTACAACCAAGATATCTGATCTAATGCCATCCTCCGAGCATGAAAGCCCTCTTCACCTCATGAAAAGCTTAGGTCACTCAACAATACAATGTTTCATAGAGAAACCAACAACACTTCCTTACAAAATACAAAATTCCAGCCCCCTTGGATCTCTAGGATGAGGGATCCATATATAGATATTTGTAGGTGGGTGAGTCAGCTTTTGGGATTTTGATTAGCGTCATTTCTCTGATAGTTCTTGTTTCCTCTTGGAGATTTCATGATCTCTTACTCATCCCTAGAAGAATTCAGAGGCAAGTGTCAAATGGGCAATTTCTAGAAGATTCTTTGGGTTTCCACCTAGCCAACTGCCTCTTCCATTTGTCTACTCTCACTCATCACACCCTACAGAAGGGATTTTCATTATGCATCACACTTTTTTCATGTAGTAGGTGAGATGCTTCGCACCCTTAGCACCGAGTAGTCTATATGGTCAAGTTTTGACCAGTTTTGAGTAGCGTTTCAAGGAGAACTTTTGGGAGATGATGTAATCATCTGACCTTTTATCCTTTAGGGTATGAAACAATACTTTTAGGGGCTTATAAGTCCTTGATTTATAGACATATGAGATTGGGGTTGCAGTGCCCAAATATGTCTATAATAGTTACCCTCTAAATCATGAGTTCGTAAATCTTCTGATGTCGAGTGAAATGCTTTATCATGAGGATCTGAGGTTTTCCGTACTGGAAGAGGACCTGTAATAAGATACAATACACTATATTATCTTCATAATATTTTCATGATCTAGTTGAGGCAGGCATTCCCATGCTCAGCTTTATAAATTCATTTTCATGTACATATGACAGACAACCATCTGTGTGACAGACTGATGATTCTGGTAGAGCCATCATCCCTTAGCTTGGATGATTATTTGTGTAGCTATGATGTACATTTCATGTCTTTATTTTCATGAATATATCGCAGCCTAGATGGATGAAACTAGATCCAAGGTCCTAAAAATCATTCAATCTTCACCTGAAGTACAAGTCAATCCATGTGAAAATATGTTCTGAAGTCAAACATGGAAAGACAATGCCTGATTACCAACCAATGATGTAAGTTGTTAACAAGTGTGAGAGGAATCACCAATAATGATAATGACCCTCAAGGTATTGTAGTACAATTCACGTGGTGCAAATACATGATTCGATTTCAAAAACCATGCAAAATATTCTAGTCAAGGGCCATTGATGTAAACTTGTCGGCGAAAGTGAGAAACTTGCCATTGAGGCATGCAAGCTTCAAAGTACTGAAAGGGTTGTTCCTAAGTCAAATTCTTGGATAATGAGCTGATGTTGACAAGAAGTGATGCATCATTGAGGGCCTTAATGAATCCCACATCTACGAAACGAAATGGAGCAAATGATTTTGTGGAGGTGAAAACGATCTGATGATACAAGGTTCAGGGTGGCGGTCATGAAAGAATGAAGCATGAAGGTATTGCAATAGATGAGATGTTAGATGGGTTGGTGAATTCTCTGAGCAATTTATCTTAAACATATCGGCGACAGTGAAATGGATTGGTAGCATAAACCCCAACAATGGATGGTGTTAGCACCTAAATCTGCCTTAGGCTGAAGGAAGGCAAAATTCAGGGTAACCACAAATCACGCTCAGTCTGGTAGCTAGCCCTACCAGAACAAGAGAGGGCTCTCTTTGAGTCACGCTTAGTGAATACATAAATGAAATGGTCTTAGATGACTTACAGTGAAATAATGATCTTAGGCTAGTAGGTGAATATGGAGACAAGAAGCGATTTTCATGAATGACTGTGTTTCTAGGATGGTATGAGACCAACGAGCAGAGGATGAAATACAAAGGCATAGATTACTTCGTGAGGCAAGACAGGCAGAAAGTCTAGCAATTTAGTTTGAAATAGCACAGAATGGAGAGATTGCTTAGGATGGTGAAAAGGGCATACACTCATGAATCCTTCTCAACAAAAGAAAGAACACTGAACATGGAATTTTCCCACAGGCAGAGCAATAAAATTGAATTCTACCTTATCTAACTTAGAAAATTTCACTGGAAATGAATATGAAATGATCTATGAAACATAACGAAATACATATGAAACATAAGAGACACATTTTCTACACCCACAACCACATGAATCTCATGAAACAGAGCTACTGCCTTTGATTAATCCTCTATCAAAATATACAATGAAGAAACAGAGTTTCTTTCCCACAGTCTCCCAAAAGTTACAAGCCAACCAACCCTTTGCAAATAGTTTGCATACAATATATAGAATGTGCCATGAGGAGATAGAACACCCAAGGGTTGGGGAGTTAATCAAATCATTACAAAATGGAGGTGGAAATCCAACCATTAGCTACAGGTGCAGCGTTACAAAGATGATAAATGGCTTGGGTGACTGTTTGCCTTCCTTTTCCACTTGGATAGAAGCCAATCTAGAGTGAAAGTACATTAAATTCTACTTTAGGTGTCGAAAAAGTGAAATGTGGATGAGCGGGCCCACTTGTGGAAATTCGCAAATCGAAATTTCGTGAAACGGAGGTGAAATTGGCCTTTTTCCCTATATGCGTCGCGCCACTTTTTATATGCACCGTGCCACTTTGGAGCCTGTTTTGAGGCACTTTCAGGAGTCTAAAATGTGCCCAAGTGTGCTTGTTAGAAAGCTTGTCCTGTCTACTTTCCAACCCAAGTGGAATTTCTGAATTTAGTGCTCATTTCCCCCTCCAAATCTTCATTCTCCTAAGAATGCTTCATGTGTGTTAAAATAGGGGCAGAGAGGCCATTTTTTGGGTGTTTTTGACATCCTGGAGACTCAAATCATGCCCAGATTTCTTGTCCAAGCACCAGTAGTCATGATTTTGCATGTTGGATCCAACAATGCAAGCCATTTGTCATTTGGAGCTCCCAATCCTAAGCATCGCACCACTAGGAGAAAAAACTTGTGTTTTAACTAAAAAAAATTACCATGTGACCAAAATTGCCCCAAATTTCTTGAAATTTGGGTTGGAGGTTCTCTAGGAGGTAGTATGCTGGGCCAAAAAAGCTTCAGCAAATATTTGAAGCCGATCTTTCTCTTTTGCCTCTTTTGTTTCTTTACTCAATTTTTCCTTCAAGCTCCTTATCCGGGCCTTTGCACTCATGTTCTGTGCCCTGTAATGATTAACCATCCTCCTCAGTATGGTTTTGTCTCTGTCAGCCTTCTCCAGCAGTCTCTCTAGGTGGATGTTGATCCACTCTAGCCAGGACTCACAGTCATTGTTGATCTCTTGCGCCAAGTTAGTGAGCTAGATCCTCCTTTGTTGGGCAGCCTGTCGATTCTCACGGATGTTTTATAGCTCCATGATCTCATGCTGGTCCTCAAGCTATTTGTTCCTCTGCTCCAAATACTTGATGATCCATTTGGCCCTCTCCACATTGAGTGACAAGTCTTGGATCTCTGTGTTTTGCTCCTGAATAGTCATCCTAAGTCTGACACTCCCCACATCTACATCATCATCCTGAACGAGGATGAAGTCGGCCTCCTGTTCACCTAATGGCCCCTCATCATGCATGGGCTTCTTGCCCTTGTCTTATACCTGTGTAGTCGATGCCGGAAGCGAGGCCCCTTCAACTCCGGGTAGAGATAACACTCGCTTTGCTACTGCAAACAAGTGCCTACTGCCTCTTTGATATGTCACGAATACTGCCATAGTCGTGGTCTCATGGCACTCATACTGATGAGAAGGACCACCTATCTCATGCTCTGCCTCTGATAGTATCTGTGAAGTGCTGAAGAGGTCACTCGAGATGAAGTCCTCCCAATCCCAACTGATGATCCACCAAAATCCGGATAAGAGAAAAGTGATAAACACTATTAAGCTGCTGCTAAGGGGTCTTATGCTGCATGAAGGTGTTCATCCTCTCTATGTTCTTGCAAATGAAAAATGGGAGGTTCATGATCCTCACCCTGGTAAAGTGCATGAGCAACCTGATGTGATAGGCATATAGTCAAGAGAACCTCCCCTCATAGCTGAAGTACTTCATGATCAATTTCATGAGTGGAGCATACTCATCTTTCAAATATCTGAA
>APFE031274099.1:165645-183480 GCA_000404065.3 Pinus taeda | reverse complement strand
TTGGGTTTCTTGCGCAAGAAATTTGTTTTATAGGTCAAGCACTAATTGGAAGTGCTTCTAGGATTGTCCTAGATGAAGAAGTCAAATAGGGACATTGTCATAATATGAAGACCCCATCGGGCATCTTGTAAATTGTAAAAATAATTATTTTTGTATTTTACTGAGCCCTCCAAGACCAAGTTGGCTTGCCAGCCTATCAAGTCAGCCTAGAAGTTGGAATTTGTACCCTTGTAAGACCTATATATAGGAGATAGTTCGAGCTCACTTTGACACATTCATTCCTCTCTCCCTCATGCGAAGGAAGGAGAAGAAAAGGGCAAGCGTAGAAGGTAGAAGAAAGAGAAGAAGCGTTTTGGGTTCCTCTCTCTCTTTCTCTCCACACGTGCAAAGAAGAGGGCTGAAATTCTGCAGCTTTTCGCTAGGGTTTTTGGTAACGGGTTAGGGTTTTGTTGTGGAGGTTCGTTCTGGTGAAAAAGTGCTGAAGGAAGGGCCAACAAAGTTCCCTCCTAGATCTAGAAGACAAATAAGGTCAAGCGAGGTAGCTGGAGGCAAAGAAGAAGCAGTGCTAGTCCACACATGTGAAGTAGAAGTTGTTGTCGGGGGGGGTGGGGCAAAGTTGCAGATCTGCTGTTAGGGTCGAAAAGCTGTGGCTGGAGGTCGAAGTAGTGTTCCCGGAAGAGATTTTGCTGGGTTTGGAAAGCAATGAAGCAAACACATTCTTGACAAGCTGATCTTGGTCTTGGAAGGGCTTCAGTGTTGGTCAAAGGTCTTGGTATTTGTCAATAAAGAATCTATAAGAAGAGATTGAAGGGGTTTCCTCTCAAGAGTAGAGGTTTTGCCCTGGCTTGGAGCCTAGATCTGGTGTACTTGTATCTTGTTGATCTTCTTGTTTTGATAGCTGTTTGATGATTAAAGAACACACTATAATAATAATAATAAGATAACCATAATAAGTAAAAAGACATCACAAGCAGTTATCACAGATGAAAGAATCGTTAATGTCATCTTGGCTTAGATTCTTCAACATGATCATCAGTCAGAGGCTCATCTTGCTTTCCTGCATCATCATCATTATTGTCCTTCCTAGGGATAGGAAGATCTCGGACTTTCCTAAGGGTAGAATCTTCATCGAAAGTGACATCATGACTTATCTCCACTTCCCTTTGTCCAGGCACATAAATTCTATATGCCTTCGAAGTTTCATTGCAGCCCACAAACGTTCCTTTCTTCCTAGATGCATCTAGCTTGTTTCTTTTCTCTTTCGGCACATGAAAATATACGGGACAACCAAAAATTCTAAAGTGAGAAACATCAGGTTTCTTACTGGTGAATACTTCTTCGGGTGTCTTGAAGTCCAATGCTTGATGTGGGCATCTGGTTTGAACATATACAGCGTGTTGGCAACTTCTCCCCATAAGAACTTCGATAGACCTTGGTCATGAAGCATGGTACGGGTGGCTTTTATGATAGATCAATTCTTCCTTTTGACAACTCCATTTTGCTCAGATGTATATATAGTAGTGGTCTCCCTCTTAATCCTAGCTTCTCTATAATAGTCAATGAATTCATTTGACTCATATTCGATCGCATTATTAGGCCTCAATATTTTGATCTTCTTCTCTGTTTGATTCTCGACCAAGGCTTTGAAAGAGCAGAACCATTTAAACACCTCGTCCTTCTTTAAAAAATAGATCCATGTTTTGTGAGAGAAGTCATCCACAAAATTTGCATAGTACAAATATCCACCCAAAGATGTCACGGGCAACATCCTTGATAGATCAGAATGGACCAATTGAAGAATATTGGTAGTTTGAGTTTCACTGGAGGGGAATGGTCCCCTTGTATGTTTTCCAACTTCACAAACCTGACAAACACCTTCATGATCTAAGTTGAATACGTGCATATCTGTGACATCTTCCTTACATCAGGTAAGGCTTTAAAATGACAATGAGCAAATCTTCGGTGCCATAATTCGGATTGAAGAGAAGTATCATGAGTCATTGCTCCTAATGGACTTCCTCCAACTTGATAGAGACCTTGAACCTTGAATCCAAGAGTGAATGCATCTCTTGGGTTCCTTTGTCAAACACGAATCTTCCCATCAGTGAATGTCACCTTGAAATCTTTATCTTCCATCGCAGAAATAGAGACCAGATTCTTTTTCAGATCAGGTACATACAATACTTCTTGTAAATGAAGGGTTTGTCCTTGATTTGAGTGAAGAGTAACAGTCCCGATTCCTTTCACGGGATAGGTGGCATTATCCCCAAGTATAATCTCCATATTCGTCTTCTTTTCAATCATGTTTGAGAGAGCCTCTTTGTATCCAGTGAAGTGCCTTGAGGCACCACTATAATCAACCAATGATCTAATGTATCTGGAGGAGAGGTGGTGGTGAGGGCAGAAATAAGATAAAATTCCTTTTGCTTTTCACATACATTAACTTCTTCATACTTGGAGTTTATCGACTTCTTGGGAGGACGATCATTTCCATTTCAAGCAGCGGGAGCATTCCCCTTTCCTTTGTTGTTGAGCATGTTGTTCCTTTGATTGCCACTTCCCTTGAAGTTGTTGTTATGGTTGTCATCATTTCTTGGAGTATCCTTCTTGTGAGGACACTCTCTAGCGAAGTGGCAAAACCTGTTATAGTTGAAGCATCTTCTTTTTCCTCCTTCTTTGAATCCTGACTTGAACCCTTGATCTTGTCTTCTTGGACCAACATTGTTCTTCCTCTTAGCATGAGCAGAGAAGGCGGTAGGATCGCTTCCATTGGAGGGCTTATCTGTTTCCATCATCCTTATTTCTTCTTGAGTGCATTTAGCCAATAATTTATCAAATCCCGAAATCCTGTCATTGTTGAGGATGGTAGTGTTGAACACATCCCATTCTCTTGTAAGGCCTCCAAGTGAAATAAGAGTGAGGTCCCTGTCATTGATGACTTCTCCAATAGATAAGAGATCATTCTTGATCTCGGTAATCCTCATGAAGTAGGATTGGATGTATTCTCCTCTATCCATCTTGATGTCTTTCAACATGTTCTTGAGAAAGAGATTTGCATTATTTACTTTGAACATCCCAACTAGCTTGTCATACATCTCCTTAGATGTTTCCAAATCAGAAATATAGGCAACCACAGGCTTATGAATAGAATCAACAATAATTTTCTTGGCTTTAACCTCACCTTTCTTGTACTTTCTTTGTGCAGCTGCGGATGGATTTGAAGGAGGTTCCATTACTTTTCCTTTGACATAATCAATGGCACCATTTTTTTCCACTGTTAAATCTAGAGACATCTTCCATGCATGATAGTCGGATTTGTCCTTTGGCTTGTCCTCGGATTTGAAGTAATATATAGTTGTCATTGGGACTAGTTCCGAGTTCTTCTCCAACAACTTCCCTTAGTGATTGCTTTTTCTCACTCTTTCTTGGGATTTTTCTTCACCTGAGCTTTGATACCATGATAATTTTAGATAACAATGGTATGTCCTATGCTTTAGCACAATTTACTTTAATGTTACTTAGCAACCCAATGACAATTTCCAATTATTTCCAGTAGCAATCACATTAACTTAAGCACATATCAAATTTACTTGCCCAAAACAGTCCTTTCAAACTCAACAGTCAATAGCAGTGAACTGCATCCCTAACCAGAAAGTCAATGCTGGTCAAAGCAACACCAAAATTTCCTCCAAGCAGCTCGGCCAATAACAACCCAAAACAATTTGGTCAAGCTTAGTCAAAAGAGAGAGAAAAACTGTTGTAATCTTTTGCGGTCAAATATGAAGTTAACCTGAAGTCAACATTGGTCAAACTGTGCCAAACACCTCAATTTCTGTGCCAATAAATGAGACCTCAAAAGATCGAAATTCTGCCCTGAAAACCGAAGTCAACGAAGGTCAAATGAGCCCTGGTCAACGTTGGTTTGTTTTTTTTGAAATTTGACCTATTTTTCCCTAGAAGAATTCGGCCTCCTACCACACGTGCGAAGTAGAGAGAGGCTGCCTTCACGTTGTACGAACTAATCAAGAGAGGAGAGAGAGAGATGTGTGATGTGATGAGTGATGTGATGAGTGATGTCAAAATGAGGAGAGAGGTCACTCATATTTATACAAATCGTTGAGGGTGTGAAGACACATCCCTTGGGCTTTATTTGACTGAGGTCGACCTTGACAATTTGTGCATGAGAGAGAATAAATTAAAAAATTCCACTTTTTCTTGTCAGAATGAGATGATCTTTATATCAAAATTGGACCTCTCGAAACGAGGAATCCAATGCAATAATCATATCCATCATATGAGCTGTCCTAAGGTGGAATTTGGCCCTATTTGCCAATTTTAACAAATCCTCAAGCCGAGTTGAAGAAGGTTAGTCTCCCTCTCAAGCGAAGAAGGTTGAAGGTGAAAGTTTCTCAAGGACGGAATTTAGGGCTTTTAAAGTAGGGCCGAAAAGTTGTTGGTTTGATTCAAGGGTTGCGGAGGAAGTAGGAAGAAGTAGGCAATTGACCATTGTTGACTCAAGTAAAAAGAAGAGGTCAAAGTAAGAAGCTTGGTGACTTCGTCTTGGAGAGGTCAAATAGGTCAAGGGTCTTGGTCTTGGTATTCGTCAGTTGAAGTCTCTATAAGAAGAAGAATTCGTTTGGGTTTTCTCTGAAGTGGGAGAGGTTTTGGCCCTGGATGATTGCCTATATTTTGTGTCACTTGTCTCTTTATTATTTATGCTTTGGTAGTTGTTTGATGAAGAAAAACACTATAATAATTTAACTAAAGAGAAGATCATAATCTAATGAAGTAAAAAGCATTCACAAGCAATTATCATTAGAAGAGAAATCACCTTATCTTGATGACCTAGATTTCTCAACAATGCTATCCCTGTCCTTCTTGAGAAACAAAACATGTTGACGCAATACGTATACATTCAATAACCAATTTCAGCAACAATAAGTACAATGACCTATCCTGCAACACAACCAAAAATTAACGCTGCTATAGATTTTTTTATTTACAAAAGAAATATTGCAAATAACTCTTACTGCTACATGGAGGACTGGCTATCCTTATGCAATTTTAGCTAAGCTTCCATTTATGTAGCTCTCCCATGGTTTCACCATCCAACTTTTTGAGTTGTATTGCACTTGTGTTGGTCAGTCCTAATCTTATATGGACCCAACCAATGCATCTCAAGCTTTCCAGGGTGCTTTAGGAATTTATTGTCATGAAACAACACTAGGTCTCCTTGTTGAAATTTCCTCTGTTTGATACAACGATCACGCTAAGCTTTGTCTCGAGCTTTCTGCACAGTTTGATGAAATCCTGCGGGCATCTGATCCTCTTCCAGCTATGCCAACTCTTTAAGTCTCTGTTCCAAAGCACCTGATTCTGTCATCTATGTAAAAGTAGTAATGAGCAAACTAGGTACCAAGAACTCCATGAGCATAATTGCTTCTTGGCCATATACCAACCTAAAAGGTGCATGTCCTATCAAGTACCAAAGCATAAATAATAAAGAGAAGGGCATACTTCCACTGTACCATTGGCCTATGGGTGGTAGGGCATACTTTTCTAATGATAGATCTCAAATTTTTGTATTAATGCTTCAATGGCCCCGTTGAGGAAATGCGTTACGTGGTCACTTATCAAGATTTGAGGGCAACTAAACCGAGTGACAACATTTTCAAACAAAAACTGTGCAACAATCTCAACACTGCAATCGTTCACTGGTGCTGCTTCGACCCACTTAGTCAAATAATCTGTAGCAGTAATGATGTACCTTGCCCTTGATATCTTAGCTAGTGGGTTGTGGGACCCACAAAATATATGGCCCACTTGTCAAACGACTGCAGGGTAATTTGTGGGACCAGAGGCATCTCATCCCTCCTTGAAGGTTTACCGACCCTTTGACAATTGTCAGAATTCCTGCAACAGTCCTTAGCATCTGTATGCAACGTTGGGCGCCATAGCCTCATGCGCAAAATCTTCTGTGTGGTAGCTCATTCTGCATAATGTCCTCCCTCGACACACTCATGTGCCTATGTCAATTTCATTGGACACTCATGCTGTAGGATGCAGCGCCGCAAAATTCCATCAACACCTAACTTGCACAAGCAACTTGCAATCAATTGATAGTCCGTTGACTTGATAACTGCTTCTTTTGGGCAACACTGTACTCAACTGGAGCAACTTTGGTACTAAGGAACTGAGCAATCTCTACAAAATAATCGTCGGCCATTGCGACAACGAATCACTGGGCATCTAGTAGGTTGTCTTCTAAGTTTCGAGCTTCCTCTCTTGTAGCAATCATGGATAAATGGTCCAAGCTTGCATTCAATTGTCTAGGTTTGACAACCACTTCAAAATTGTACTCCTGAAACAATAATAACCATCTATAGATGTGCCCCCCCAAACATAGGCTTGTTCACCAGGTACCTTAATGCTCAAAGATTTGTGTAGAGCTTAAATTTACTTCCTATAAGGTAGTGTCGATACTTTTGTATCGTGTATGTAACACTCCACCCCAAACTCACCTACTTTTACTTGCTTGCCAAGGTGAACATGAGCTGAGAGTTACTATGCATGACAAGATTCAGTTACGGAAATGGGGTCCACTTAACCAGAACTCACTGCAAACACCCAAGAACACATGATCACACAATTAACAACCTAGTTTCATTGGTGACCATTTTCACTGAGCTGGAACCATTCTCTGACCTAAATCACTTGCCAGCCACACGAATGCAGACCTTTCAGTGCGGCCAGAAGGCTCCAGCCGCATGCACAACCCATCCTCGGTGCGGTTGTGGCCGAGATTTCTCTGATATGACAGTGCAGCCACAATACTTGTTCTAGATTTTTAGGGCCAACATTCATGCCAACTGCCCAGAATTGCCCAAAACTTTGTCAACAATGTCTATGAGTCTTCATGTTCTGTTTCTAATCTCTGATCTTGTTGGAACTTGCCCAGTTTAAGTTATTCATTTTTACAAACATATTGTGACGAAGGTGCCTGTAGGTTTAGATACATAGTTTGTTCATTGTTTCATTAGTTTAATCAAATATTCATAAAGGAGACTTATTGCCCTCTCACACTAGTTGCAATAAACCAAGTTAGCTCATAAATCCATATATAAAACATCTGTGAGCCTATCAACCATGAGCAAGATTAATAACAAGAATACTTCATAAAATAAGGAATGTACCATGCACTTAACAAGCATTTAACCAAAATGAAGCCATGACCAACCAGTCACATAATCAACACATTAAACCAAAGCTTGTGCTCATTGGTCTTTATTAAAGAATAACATATAATAACATATGCATAGTACCAACCAAGTCAGGGACTTTCATTACCACCTGACCATAGATTCGAGCTTAATCAAATCTTTCTTCCATCCCAATCACCCCTGTGCCATATTCCATGCTTGAATTTGGGATCACATTAGATAAACCAAAACATAACCAAGCAGGGGATCCAGAGGAAAACCACCTACACCCTCAAGCCACAATGATTTCACCTAAATTGGTCCAGAAATCACCAAATCCAATACAAACTTGTATGCCTCGGAATTTCTTCACCATACCCAGAGGAATTTTCCCTTCTCCACCCACTTGTCAAAGGCTCACTCAGAGAAAACCATCTCCACCTTCAACCCTTGGGATTTTCTTGAGACCACCTCAACCAAGATCCAAAATCTCTTGGCATTCGAAGCTTAACCAAATAGAGAACCCACTACATCATGGCTATCCAGGAAATGGAATAAGGCAAGGCTATACATGACTGTCAATCTAGGAAAATCCCCATGGCAATTACAACAAAATGACCAACAAACCAATGCATAAACCATGCATTCAAATCCCAACAAGATAATCAAACATGTAGCCTGTTAACTGCAAAAATCCTCTTGTTGGCTACTCTTTTCTTTACTTGATTTCCGCCTTTGCTTATTGCTGTTCAAGTCTCCTTCTTGGCTGCCACTCAAACTCCTCTTCCGGTGCATGCTTTCCTTGGTTGTTCCTTGCTGGTGGCCAAGTGCCCTTGTGTGTTCTCTCGCTGTAGTGTTCCCTCCTTCCTCCTTTGTTTTCCCCAAAGAGAATGCTATAATGTTCTCTCTCCAATTTTCTCTTTTTTATTATTATTATTATTTTTTTTTTGCAATTCTTTTTCTATTTTTATCCTTTTTTGTCTCTTTTCCTTCCTCACTTGTTGAAGTGGACTTTCTTTCATTTTCCTTTATTTCTTTTGCTTTTTTGCCTCATGTCCTTGTTCACCTGTAATAATATTTTCCATTTATTGCCTTTTGCCTCTTGCCAATGCCAATTTCCATAGCCAATAAATAAATAATTAACCACAAGTGGATCCCAATGTAACGTTTTTCCCCTCATTCAACTTGGAATACATGTCCCATGACCTTGGTTTTATTTTTGCTTTCATAATGTCCATATATTATTTATTTACATGGAAATTCAACTTGGCGCTGTTACAGTGTAGACTTGAGCCAACCCTTCGCACTTTGTAGTGCTATAATTCTATTCGGCCATTGATAGCTTTCTACTTGCAAACACATTTGGATGATCCAGATCCCCTTCCCTTGGTTGTGTGTTGTAGCGGCTAAAACCACCCTCCAAAATTTTGCCTATGCTTCATTTTGGAGCCTCCCTCCTAAATCCTCTACAGCATATCTTGCACTAACCCAGGTACTTGTGCTTTCATTGAGTTTTATCTCTTGCTATACAGCTTGTGTTTGCTTACTTGCTTTGCTATCTAACCACAAGGTGACCTCTTCACTTGGTTGCAATTCGGTTCTAGCACTGCCTTGATGATTTACGCAATCCTAGATGGCAACCAACCTTGTTCTCAGGAAATTGCTTAGTTCAAGCCAACAATGAGCTTCGACTCCAGAATTGCACAGACCTAGCTGACGACCTGTCTTCAGCTGGGAAATTGCGCAGAGCATGAGAGGCAGCGAGAGCCACTCAACCCAGAAATTGCACAAAACCTACTGTGCTCAGAAACTGCTCAGTGCATGAACCAGAGAGTTGCCCGCTCATTCCCAAAACTGCGTAATCTTTCTAGGCAGTGCATGGCACTTTTCTTGAAAAGCAAGAAGCTAAGGGGAAAAGCATCCCTGGGAAGTAGGGATCTATTATTAGTTTCCCTAAGGTGACACATTGCCATCTTTAAAAGTTTCTGCAAAGTGTCGTTGTTGTCCTTGATCTCAAGCATATAGATCATGAACTCCATTTTGCTCAAATCTATGTAATGGATGCCTCTAGAGCTCACTTATGATGAACACCTGCCTAAACTGGGCGGGGGGGGTGAATCAATTTAGCATACTCATGGATAGTAATATTCTTTTCTATGCTTAGAGCAATTTATTTCATTTTTCACAGTTAGCTCAATATCTTTTCCAGATTAGCAATCACATCAGCATTAAAGTAAATTGCAGATAGAACATAAACATAGATCGCAGAAGACAAGCCAAGACAAGAGGACACAAGATGTGGCGCTAGCTAGGACAACCCAATGTGGGGAAACCCTTGGATCAATCTCTTAATATGTTCTTCAATAGTTCAGCAGAGAGAGAGAGAGATAGTACATATACAACAAAAGTCAACACTTTGACTTATCTAAGTAAGAGCATAGATCATCTCTAAGTAGATGATACATGAGGTAATTGAACTCAGTTGAAGACATGTTGCTTCAACTGATCCTCCAAGGTGACTCCATCACCTATCATTGTGCTGCACCTCGTCATCATGTTGCACCTCACTCTGCTGCATCGTGTTGCACCCATCATCACTATGCTGGACCTCGTTACCATGCTACACACATCATACCGCTGCACCTTCTAGTACTGCAACATCTTGCTGTATCTTATCATCTTGCTGCACTTACTAGTGCTACTTTATCGTGTACCTTACTGTGCCCATCATGCTGCATCTCATTGTAGCATTTAATATCATTGTACTATACTAGCAAGTGCTGCACACAACATCCTGCACTTCACTTTGTCATGATGCCCATCATTGTGCTGTAGCATTTCATATCATGCTGCCCCTATCACAACACTGTCACTATTCATGCTTCTGCACCATGATTGCTTGCTGTCCCATGCAAGCACCATGTCCTTGCTGTCCCATCTACCATGCTCTACCATGATTGCATTTGCTACTGTCCCATTGTTAGCATTGCTGTACCATGCTACTCCCCTGTTGGTAAGGACTTGTGACAGTATATAGAATATCCTCATAAATGAAGAGACCTCTCCAATCAAACATGACCTAACACATCTCCAAACACTGCTCCAAATATGTTTGTACGCTATTGTTCGTGACTATTTTGGCTAGGGCACTAGGGCACACTGCTGCAGCCCTAAACTCCTTGCACAGTCCTTGAACAACCATTTGAAAAGTTGCGGCACACCCTTAAGAGACACCTACTTTGCTATGCTGATGCCTAGGGTCAATATCAGCCCTTAATCTGCCCCTACGCAAGCCTTGCTATGGTGCTAAGGCCTGCGACCTAGCACACCTCAGTGCTATAGTCTTAGGTCCCTCAAAACAGTGCCTAAACAAGCAGCGTTTAGCCCTTAAGGTACTTGGCCTAGTACACAACATACTCGGACCCCATTACAGCAACTCAGATCCTGTAATAAACCCAAAACAGTCCTCCTTTGTCACGCTGTTCCTACCTCCTTATGTTGTGGCTAGGGCATGTTATAACCCTCCTTGATTGCGGCTAGGTACAACTTGTTAAGGCCTCCTCTATAGCTGCATTAGGGCTTGTTATAACCCTCCTTCTTGACTATGTCCTCTAGGTTATGCGTAGAAGCTAGGGTGTAAAGTTTTGTAGATGTTCTATGCTAAGAGCAATTTCACTTTTCTCACAACAATCATACAAGTAGTTAAGCAAAATGCAGATAGAACATATAAGCAGATCTTACAGAAGACAAATCAGAAACAGGAAAAATGTGTGCGTTCGTTTCGGCGGTCAACAGGATGCTTCAACCAGCAAAGTCTCCTTAGGTCAGCTTGCCCAGCATGTGTCACAACAACCCTCCAACCAGTAGATGAGTCAACCCAAGTCAATTCTACAAAAGTCAACGATGTCCTGAAAAGTCAACGCAGGGGCAGCAAGCTAAAAGTCAACGCAGCAGCAAAACGGTCAACCCTTTGACCTTGATTTTTGTGCCAGGTAGTACGGCCTTCAAAAATCGAACCTTCCACAAGTTTTTAGCATGATTGGACCAAGTGTTGACCAAAGTCAACGCTGGTCAAACTTTTGCGAAACCCTAGCAGCAGAAAATCGTACTACAGCTCAGCCGTACGGTCTGTCCTCTTCGTCCTTCCCACGTGTGGCTGAAATTCGTCCTCCAGGTAGCTCGTACTCTTTATGATGAGAGAGGAAGATGTGAGTTGTTTTGTGATGAAATTCTCTCCAACTTTTCCTGTATTTATATCCATCAATGAGGGTGTGTGACACATCTGTTGGGCATGTGAGCCTACATTACAAAACTGGCCGACCTTGCACATATAATTTATTAAGAATAATAAATTCAAAATATAAGTTCTGCTCATCGCTTTAAGACTATTTTATATGGATTTTACACCTCTCAGAAAGAGGAATCCAACAAAAATATTAGCCTCTTAATCTGAGCATCAGAACATGGAGTTTGGACCTAGTTGTCCAAATTTAACATAGGGCTATGCCAAGACTGCGTCTAGGGCTTGTAGAGGGCAGCGTGTAGGCCTCCTTCCCTCCTGCGTCGTAGGGCTACTTCCTCCTAGATTTCTCTCACACTAAAACCCAAAACAAGTGAAGAGAAATCAAGAGAGAAGTGTGTATGAAATGACTCTCAAGTCATCTCCTTTTATAGTAAAGCATTGAGCACATGTGGGGGTTATTTGGTTGCTAGCCGACCTTGACGAATTGTCTTATCACAAATAAATTCATAACTCCATGAATACTTATCGGAATCGGATGATCTTTAGATCAATCCTACACCTCTCGATGAGAGGAGTCCAAGAAAAATATCAACTGCCACAAATAAGATGACCCACATGGAGTTTGGCCCTAGTTGCCAATTTTAACACTCCCTCTCAACTAGGGAGAATTCCATCCGCTGATCCATCTGCCAGACTGTACTATCTCTACCAATGGTGCCTTTCACTGCTCTGCTTTGTTGAACCATGAAGAAGAAGAATTGATCGAGAATGTCTCATACCATTCTCTACTGACCCAAAGTCAGTTCCTTAAGAAGAGAGTGTGTCATGCCACTCTTATTGATCTCAGATCAGTTCCAAAAGAGAGTGAGCTATGTCACCCTTGCTAACCCGAAGTCAGTTTCATTGATCCCAGATCAATATCAAAAGAGAGTGTCTCAAACCATTCATACTAATCCCAGATCAGTTTCATTGATCCCAGATCAATGGAGGTCATCCTAGCATAGGGAGTACGATAGATACAACGAGGCGTCCATCGATAGTACTACTATGGTCCCTAACCCCATTTCCCTACTCATTGGCCAGATGAAGGGTACTTCCCATGAGTCCCAGACTGCATGGGTATGATGCCTCGACAGGAGAACCACTCATCCTGTCCATAAGTCGCCACGGGGTATCACAGGGGAAGGTTGAACCATTCACCCTGTACACAACGCACCATTAGGGGAGGGTGAGTCTCCCTATAATCGCTTGTTGCTCCAAGAAGTACCCCAAGGCCCTCGGAGCTCCCAGAGCTCAATGCATGCATCATGTAGGACCCTCATAAGAGGGTCTCTCAACGACTCCAAGTCGTTCGGGAGAGTCATAAATTTGACCTTTCCCTGCGGCTTCGACAGAATGTCTGCGACTTGTACATCAGCCTCAATGCGATGGTGCCTTCTCACTCATTGATGTACCATATCCGAGATAAGGTAGCATCTGATGTCTATATGTTGGAGCAATCATAGAATACGAGATTCCTCAACAATTGAATCCCCCCGGTTGACATAGAAGATCACGGTGGTATCCATCATGTGTACAAACAACTCACTGAAGAGTTTCCACAACCAGGCATCTTCACATGAGATCATACTCGTAGCTAGGTATTCGGTTTCAGCGGTGCTCAAAGCAATCGTATTCTTCTTCCTGCTCATCCAGGATATCGAGCAGAACCCAAAGAAAGTTAGCACCCAGAAGTGTTGTTGCAGTCCTCCACAATTCTTGCCTAATCATCATCAAAATAATCATGCAGCTTCACATTTCCGGCAGTGTATCTCAATTGATGAGAGATTTTGCTCTGAAGATATCTCAAATGATTCTTGGCATCAATCCAGTGAGGCTCAACCAAATATGAGCCCAACATGCTAACTGCAAAACATATATCCGAACGGGAGTTCACCAAGAACATCAATGCTAGTATGAGTTTGTGAAACTCAGAATCATTTCCTAAAACAGGGCCAATATCCTTACCACATAGCTTCTGAAAGTTAAGATCCATCGAAGTAGTGGCAGATTTGCAGTTCACCATTCCAAATCTGGAATCCAACTCCCTCTTACTTTTGCAAATGAGAGGGTCTGCGCTTGTCAGAAAGAGGTCGTCCTCATAAGGTGCCAGTATGAGAGGTCTATCATCCACAACCTTCAAGCAATGATTTGGATCGACTTCACTCCTAGTGAATTTGAGCTTCATCAGACAACTATCAATCCTCTCATATTAAGCCCGGGGTGTTTTGCCTCAAGCCATAGAGGGTTTTCTTCCACCTGCATATATGAGATTTTTGATCCTGAATCTCAACCCCCCCGGGTTGTTCCAAACCTGTGGACCTGCTACATGAGGGGAATGGTTCCCTTGCAAGATTTTCCTTCGATACATCTTAGACATGTACCTTCATGCTCCTGTTGAATTCAAGCATCGCTGTCACCATCTGACTCACATCGGGTAGGGCCCCATAATAAGTAGACCTCTGGTGCTATAGATGAGATGTGACAACTGACATGGTCCCAAATGGACCATCCTGCAATTTGATACAAATTGCCAACCCTGAACCCATGAGTAAAAGCATCTTTGTAAATTTCATTTTCAAACATGTACCTTTCAATCGATGAATGCCACCCTGAAACCTTTGACTTCCATTCCCGAAATGGACACCAAGTTCTTCTTGTGATCAAGTACATAAAAGAGATTCTGTAAATGAATTGAGTTACCCTCATTCAATTGAGGGGTAACATTCCCTACACCCTTTCTGGGATAGGTGGCATTGACTTCAAGTATAATCCCACGAGTGTTTCCATCTCAACTAAATTAGAGAGAGCACCCTTCTATCAAATGAAGTGCCTTGAAGCACTACAATCAATAAGCTAGATCCCCAAAGAGTCTAAAGGAGAGGGCCAATACAAGATAACGCTTCTTTATCCTATCAGAAACAACGTTTGATTCTTCATACCTGAGGTTCCTTGCTTTCTTGAAGAGTTGACTATTTTCTTGATGACTTGCATTACTTGTCATTCCTTTAATCATTGAAGATGACCAGGGAATTATCGTTATCAAGTGATGTGCCCCTACCTTCGGACACTCCTTCGCATAATGGCCGAACTTATTGCAAACAAGGCATCTGCCTTTCCTTCCATCCTTAGATCCGAACATCCATTGAAGTGATCTTTAGGTAGGCCATTAGAAGCTTCCGTTGCGCCATTCTAATAATATTCTTTGCTTCGACTTCACCCTTGGTGAATTTGATGAGGGATGAGGAATCCATTGATCCTTTTGTCCTTTCCCAACTGTCTTTGGTGATTGCTCTTTCACTCTTGCTTGGGCTTTGTCTTCACCTCAGCTCGGATACCATGTTAACTTTTAGGTATGTTCTATGCATAGAGCAATTTATTTCAATTTTCAGAGTTAGCTCAACATCTTTTCCAGATTAGCAATCACATTAGCATTAAAGTAAATTGCAGATAGAACATAAACATAGATCGCAGAAGACAAGCCAAGACAAGAGGACACAAGATGTGGCGCTAGCCAGGGACAAAACCCCCCAATGTGGGGAAACCCTTGATCAATTCTTCTTATATGTTCTTCAATAGTTCAGCAGAGAGAGAGAGATAGTACATATACAACAAAAGTCAACACTTTGACTTATCTAAGAAAGAGCATAGATCATCTCTAAGTAGATGATACATGAGGTAGCTGAACTCAGTTGAAGACATGCTGCTTCAACTGATTCTCCAAGGTGACTCCATCACCTATCATTGTGCTGCACCTCGTCATCATGCTGCACCTCACTGCGCTGCATCGTGCTGCACCTATCATCACTATGCTGACCTCATTAGCATTCCTCCTTCCTTTATTGTTGAACTTGTTGTTCCTGTGATTGCCTTTGAAATTGTTGTGATTGTTGTTGTTGTCGTCATCCCTCGGAGTATCCTTCTTGTGAGGACACTCTCTACAATAGTGACCAAACTTGTTGCAATTGTAGCACCTTCCTTTTCTTCCTTCTTTGAATCCTTGCTTGAATCCTTGACCTTTTCTCTTTGGACCAAGATTGTCCTTCCACTTTTTATGAATGAAGAAAGCAATAGGTTCATTTCCATTTGAAGGCTTATCTCTCTCCATCATCCTTGTCTCTTATTGAGTGCATCTAGCCAATAATTCATCAAAACTAGGAATCCCGTCATTGTTAAGAATAGTGGTGTTAAACTCATCCCATGCTCTTGTGAGACCTCCAAGAGCAATGAGAGTGAGCTCCCTGTCAACAACAACTTCTCCAATAGATAGAGGATCATTCTTGATTTCGGTAATCCTCATGAAGTAGGATTGGATAGACTCTCCTCTACCCATCTTGATTGTTGAAGGAAATGTAACTAGGTTCGGTCTTCATAAATGTACTTTTGATATTTGTATTCATTCAAGAAAAATAAATATTATTTTTATAATATATGTCAATGAGTTTCTTGCTCATTGAAGTAGGTCTAGCATATGTTAAAGTGCTATAGATAAATCAAAAAGGTCAAAAGAATTATGTTAAAGACCTTAAGGGTATGTTACATTGTATAAGTGTCAAGGAAGTCACCTCTAAGCAAAGTCAAGTCTCCTCCTATGCAAAGGCACCACCAAAGAAGCTCATTCAAGCATGTTACACCAGCAAAGAAGCCATCCGAAGTAAGACAATAAGTTGGCCTTCTACTTGGCCTAAAGGGAGGGACAGTCCTCTATATATAGAGGTTGTCCGCTCCACTATAACGTACTCACTCACCTCTGAAATCAACATAGGTAGAAGATAGAAAGAAGAGAAGAAAACACAAGTTTAAGGAGCCTCTAGTGCAGTGAAGAAGGAGAAGTCATCACCGAGGGTTAAGGTCTGTTTCTAGCGTAAAAACACAGCCACATGTGCGAGAGAGGAAGGGTCTGCCTGCGGTCATAACAGAAGAAACCCACAACTGATATATCTCACTATAAGGCCTCCCAATCAAGCGAAGAAGAAGGGCACTCAAGCGAAGGAGAAAAGAGCCTACAACATCAAGTAAACCCCCACATGTGCGATAATTAGGGCTGCAATGCTGTCACACTAAGTCTTCCACCATACACACAGAAGGAACTCAGATGATCAAGATAAGGAATGAGTATCCTTAGGTAAAGGATATCACTAAGGAAAAGTATCTCTTCTAGACGATCTACTTACAGTGGAAGGAAGAACGAAGTGCTGGAAGGTGGTAGACAAAGTGCTGGGGAAACATAGTGCAAAGAAAAGAAGGACTTGACTTGTGCTTGGAGGTTCTTCTAGTCAAGTGTCTAGGGTTTGGCATTGATCAAGAAAGAAGCTTCAATAAGAGAAAACTTATCGAAGGGTTTTCCTCTCAAGCGAAGAGAGGTTTTGGCCCTGGTAGAGAGCCAACATCTTGTGTTCTTGTTCGTATGTTTTGGTAGCAGTTTGATGAAGTACACACACATGCATTAATAAAAATAAGTAGAAGATTAAGCTAACAAAAAGAAGTAAAAATACTCCATAAATTGTTATCAAGTAACGAAGAATCACACTACACTCATTTGCCCTAGACTCTTCAACATGGTATCAGAGCTAAGGTGACACATCAAGGAAAGGGCAACTGAAGAACACTTATCAAGGAAGGACATCTACAAGGTTGAAACATCAAGCCTAGAAGTCTCAATCACTTCAAGGACAAGAAGGTCTCCAATCCATCATTTATCAAGGAAGTCTACATAGCAAGAAGAAGAGCCTTACATAAAGGTACCTGTTGACCCTGCCGCCCGCACCTACCTACACAGTTAGCGAGAAAAGCCTTCAACCCCACAAGGTGTGGTTGGTGGCAGGGAACTCAGAGAAGGGGCTGTCACACTGATCCCAACTCTCTCCGTTTTAGCTATCTCCTAGGCTAGCTAAGGGGGGTGGTCCCTAAATGGAAAGTTAAGCCTAAAGCTAAGGTGAAAAGTTCTAGGAGAATTATTTGAGTTAAATAAGATTGTCAATCTGAGATCTAAAATCAAAACGAAATATAAACAATAGCCATTAACCATACGATGAGCATGTACCACACAAATGACTAGTGCCTTAAAACGTTGTTATTTCGGAAATGAAAATATTTTTGTTTGTATTTCTTTTTATGCTCAAAATGGACACGAATGCTTTTAAATGAAAAGAGAAAATTTGCTTTGACTTTCAAAATAGAAACGAAGCTAAGAGATCAAGATACTTCCCCCTTGAGTAAATCTCTTTTTGGTGTCTTAAGAGCTTGACGGCTTGAACAGCATGTGGGATCCTTGGTATCCTGGGGGGTGACTATTCCCGCCGAAGAAGTCCTCGCCCTCCAACAAAGCTGGCAAACCTGTCGCTTGAAAACACA
>APFE031274099.1:147593-165625 GCA_000404065.3 Pinus taeda | reverse complement strand
GCCCAGAAGAGATCTGAGATAGCTGCAAATCTCTCCTCCCTAGACAATAGTGCCTTCAGGCAAAATGAAAAACAACTAGATAGCAAATGAAAATCACATGAACATTAAACGACACAAGTATACCCTCATATACCAAGGCATGCACCACACGAGAAGTTGCTAACCCCAAAGACTTTTATTTATTAATACGAATGCTGAATACAAAATCTGGCAGAGTCTCCGCCAGCCCAATAGCTCGTTCTATGATATACAATAAGAGCCCAAGGCTCATATAAATAGGAAAATGGGAGACAATCCCAAGGCAAATTCCAATGACAAGTGGCAATCAGGTGAAGATCCCAATGAAAAAAGGGAACGACAAGTGGCTGCTATGACTGCTGTAGGTGTCCACGTTAACTGATGTGCTGACCACGAATTGCTGTAGATAACTGTTGTAAACTGCCTGTTAAATTATATGAAGCTGCCATGTGGACTGCTGTATATTGGCTGCCTTTGAACTGCTGTAGAATATATGCTGAGACTGCCCATACAAACAGCTGTTGAACTTCAATGCTTCCCACGTTTAACTGGCTGTAATGATACGTTAACTGCTGATATAACTTGCTGTACGGCTGTAGCTGCCCACGTAACATGCATTGCCCATGTGGCTCCCTTTATTACCAACGCATTGCTGAAATATAACTGCGTTAAATATATTGCTGCTGACTGCCATTTTTAATTGATTGGGCCAGCTATATTGCTGCCCACGTAATCATGCTCTCCACGTAGACACGCTGCCCACGTAATCATGCTCTCCACGTAGACATGCTGCCCAAGTTGACTGTGTAAAACTTGACTGCCGTACGGACTTTTCCAGCGTGTAATATATGCGTTAATACCTTCGTTTGGCTGGCTGTTTAATTTCTTTGGTGGACTGAGCATATATGCTTTGAACTGATATGTATGGGCTGCCCACGTTGCATACCTTTTGACTTTCAAAATAGAAACGAAGCTAAGAGATCAAGATACTTCCCTCTTGAGTAAATCTCTTTTTGGTGTCTTAAGAGCTTGACGGCTTGAACAGCATGTGGGATCCTTGGTATCCTGGGAGGTGACTATTCCCGCCGAAGAAGTCCTCGCCCTCCAACAGAGCTGGCAAACCTGTCGCTTGGAAACACAGAAAACACTTGCAAACAAATTGTTAGTGCAAAAAGGGACTTGGCATATAGAAACCAAGTTGAGCTTGTCATTCAACCGAGAATGGACAAGCTACAACAAGTGTACAAGATATACCAAGCCCAGAAGAGATCTGAGATAGCTGCAAATCTCTCCTCCCTAGACAATAGTGCCTTCAGGCAAAATGAAAAACAACTAGATAGCAAATGAAAATCACATGAACATTAAACGACACAAGTATACCTCATATACCAAGGCATGCACCACACGAGAAGCTGCTAACCCCAAAGACTTTTATTTATTAATACGAATGCTGAATACAAAATCCGGCAGAGTCTCCGCCAGCCCAATAGCTCGTTCTATGATGATACAATAAGAGCCCAAGGCTCATATAAATAGGAAAATGGGAGACAATCCCAAGGCAAATTCCAATGACAAATGGCAATCAGGTGAAGATCCCAATGCCAAAGAAGAATGACAAGTGGCTTAGATGATTGCTTGATTTCTAAAGATAACTGCTGATGAGACTGTTGTTAACTGAACATGTGAACTGCTGTAGAATGCCAATGTTAATTACTGAAGATTTGCTGACCGTAAACAAGCTCTTTACTGCCCACCGTATATTCCTCTGACTTCATAAACTGCTGTCCATTGGCTGTGAGTAAACTTTGTTGACTGCCCACGTTATCAGCTGGCCACGTAATTTTATTGCTGTGTTTAAACTGCTGATACATCCACGTTAACTGCTGGCTTATGCGTAAATACCTTTGCTGACCTGCGTTGAAGCTGCTGGAATATATGTGTTGCCACGTTAAAATTTTATTGGCCAGCGTACATTGCTCTTGCTGTGCCAGCGTGTAATTTAATTGCTGCCCACATAAACTTTGCTGCCCACGTGAATTTTTTGGTGGGCTGAAAAATACGTACGGACTTTTGGCATGTCATGTTTTATGTGGGTTTGAGTGGGGTCCCACTTTAACTTAGGACTTTATACCTTCAAACTTTATAATATTTTCATATTAAAAACTAAATCAAAGTGAATCCCAAAAATTCCATGCTTTATGAACCTGTTGACTTTGACTTGACTTTGACTTTGAGTTGACTTTCTTTGACTTGAGGTTGACTTGAGCTGAAATTTTATGAGGTGGGCCCCACATCGCTTGCCACATCTACCTTGATCCTCTGCTTGACTTCCATGTCAAAATTTGACTTATTTTGACTTCGGAAAAAATTTTAAATTTTTCCAATTATTCATTTTTTTTAATTTTTTCTTCATTTTTGCCACTGTCACTGGAAAAATCGCCTTTTGAGGGACTCTGAGTCATTTTTTGACCCCGAAAGTAGGCTCTAGGAGAATGCTGGGCCTCTGAGGATGAATTTCGACTGGTCATACGCCCCAGACATCTCCTAAGGCCACTTATTTATGCCTTTACATAAAAAATAATTAAAAAATTCCGTTTTGCGGGAAATTTTTAACTATTAAAAAATCCTACTTAGACCTAGCCAAATTCCACGAAACTTTATGTGTGATCTAGTATGGTAATATACATCGACCCTAGACACTAAGATGTATCAGGGGCTCAATCTTCAAACCGTCAACTCGGCTTTGGGGTAAAAATGAGTGAAAAAATCCAGAGAATTATCCGCCTCTGAAAAAGAAGGGATAATTAACCGGATAAAAAAAACACTCCAAGGTGTACTCGTTTGCTGATCAAGTCCCATATCCTAGGCCTGTTACAAATTCAAGAAACATCATACTAGCATCACTTATTACAATTCCCCGCAGGGTGTGGAATCTGGGTACAAAGAAGAAAGAAGATGAGAAGATAGAAGGAGAGTTAAAAAACTCTGTTGACTGATGACATCTGATGGTACAAGTGTCCTCTGGATCATCCTTGGGCATGGAGTCTTCACATAATCATCAAGTGGTACTCCAGTAGTCAACAGGTTCAAAACACATTTTTAACCCATCAAAGTGTGTCATAGTAGAAAGTTGAGGGTGGGAGGTGTAAATTTTATTACTCATACCCCATACAGATTCTCTAGACATCACTTATTACATTACAAGTACAATTTTGTTTGCAATTTTTGACCTCTGAGAAATCTAAAAAATTAAAAAATGACTATCTAGACCTAACCAAATTCCATGAAATTTTTTGTGTGATATAGTATGGTAATATACATCGACTCTAGACACTAAGATGTGTGAAGGGCTCAACCTTCAAACCGTCACACCGGCTTGGGGTTTAAAAGTGAGTGAAAAAACCCAGAAAATTATCCGCCTCTGAAAAAGAAAGGATAATTAACCAGATAAAAAGAACACTCCAAGGTGTACTCATTTGTTGATCGAGTCCCAACATCCTAGGCCTGTTACATACTCAACTCATCCTTACTAGTATCACTTATTACAATTCCCCACAGGGTGTGGAATCTAGGTACAAGAAAGATGATGAGAAAATAGAAGTAGAGTTAAAAAATTCTATTGGTTGATGATATCTGAAGGTACAAATGTCCTCTGGATCATCCTTGGGCATAGAGTCTTCATATAATCATCAGGTGCTACTCCAGTGGTCAACAGTACCCAAGTGCTGGAAATGGCTCTACTACCAAATTTACATCCACCCAGAAAATTGTTGCTATTGTTGGAAACTTACTGTTGATTTAGCCCTCCAAACTACTCCAAAAATTCTAAGAAATCAGCCACATGCTCTACTCCACCAGCTCAACAAAACCCAGAAATATCTCGCGAACCCAAGTGGTGGGAACAATCCCAGAATAAATTGTGCCCTCCTCCAACAATTTTTGTTGTTGACTACTAAATGCAACTAGAAATTCCGCCCTCAAGAGTGCTCAAAATATTCTAGCAAATCAATCTTGGCTGGTTGGGCCCAATTCAACTTCCGATATTAACCCCAAATATAGCATACTCCTCTAGCTGGGCAATTCGTACAACATGGAAATGCTTACCGCCAATGCCCTCCAAAATGCTAAGAAACCACCCCAAAAGATCTCCCTATGACCTCCAACAAAACTCAACCCTAAACTCCTGGCCAAGCCTCCTCAACGAACAACCTCTACAAATGATTGTGCAAGCCTTGGTCCAATCACCTCTGCATATGCCCAGGGAACATAAATTCGGCCTGAGGAATGACCACTCAATCTACCCGTCAATTCCTTGTAAAAACGCTGCTAAACCCAAAGAGAGTGTGCCCCTAAATTCCAAGAACGAGCTCTAATTTGTAGTTTACCTCCCACAGTGTGGTTCTTCTCTACGCTCAATCTGCTCCTGAATAGCTCGAATCTCCCTAAAAAATCCTACTTGGAACAGCTCCATGATAAAGCAAGGGCTCCTGTAGGGTGGCACTCGGAGTCTACTGAAGAAGGAGTTGAGATTTTCCCTCGGAAACCTCGTGCATTGAACAACACAATGTTTATTTGGCTCAACAACTCAAGCAAACAGTAGTACAATTTTCAAATTGATAAAAGCTCTAAATGATGGTCCCTCCTCTTCTATTTATGCATGTTGCCCTCTTCCTTTCCTCGTGGGCCCCATTCTCCACTAGTACGTCTTCCTTCTCCTTCCTTCTCTCTCCACAAGTGTGTTTTCCTAAGGGAGTGCCTCCTTTAGTGTGTGGCCCCCACAACCCACCAAAAATTCGATTTTTCCCTCTCATAAGTCAAGTTACCCAAAATTGTTGTTAATTCCAATATTGTCAAAAAGTGTAATATTTCATGAGTGGCTTAGGGAAATTGGGGATATTACAGTCCTCCCCACCAAAAATTTTTTGTCCCCAGGCAATGCCTGAACAAGTGTTCCCAGTTTGTGATGACCCAAACAGTCACTGCAAATAATATCGGGGTCTTGTTACCACTCAAACTAGCAGGCATCCTAGGAGGGAATCCTAAAGGGACAATTGCTAGGTCAAGGGTAACAATGGAGCAATAGCCCACTGTCACATCAGCTAAAGTTCCCTACTCTTTATGGACTTTCACCGATGGGAGGGGACCCAGTATGATAAGGATCACAAAGATGAATAGATTAAAAATAGGATGAAGGGTAATCCTAGAAGCCTATTCACAAGAGAGGCTCAAGATTGTGGCTTGTCTTGGAAAACAAGATGGAAGGCTCTCTAGGAAGGGCTTGGGGAGAATTTCAAGGGTTAGGTTTTAAGTATGTGTGTTATAAAGGAGATCCCAAAGCCCTAGAATTCTTGTCGAAACTTGGGTTCTAGGTGATCTTTGAAGAATTAACCTTGATAGTGCTTGGGACCACACAGGACCAAGTGGACCTGAGGTTAGGTCAAGAGGATAGGATTTAGCAACCAATGATATACTTGACCTAATTAGGGAGGGAAAAGGGGATCAAGGAATGAATTTTGAATAAAAGGAAATGCAAGGATGCCAGTGAGGTTAATGGAAACCAAGGGCAAGAATTTGACTTCAAGCTAGGGCTTGCGACATCTCAAGCTCCCACTGTCTAAATCTCATGAAATTTGGAGGGCTTCTTGAGGACACACCAGCACAATTGTGGACCAAAAATCTAAGTATTCGTATGGCTAGATTGTGAGATAATTGATGCCCTAGGTGACCTATGTAGGTTAGGCCTAGAAAAAGAGGGGAAGGTGAAAGAAATAAGCTTTAAAGTGATCACTAGAGGAGGACCAGTGCTTTTTCGTTTGGGAGAGATGGAGACATGGAAGATTTAGAGTTTGAATTGATTTCCACTTGTCAAGGAGGCCTAAAAGACAACTTTGTTGGGTATCAAGGCTTACTAGAAGTAGCTTCAAGATCATTTATACTTCATTCAACAATATTTGGTGACTTGTTAAGACAAGGATGCCTCTAGGAACGTTCATTCATTCAAACATCACCCAACCATGATATAACATTCTTTAGAGATTTAATTTCCACAATTGCGTTCCAAGAAAAGCAGCAAATTAACCCTAGAATAGCGAAAATCCCAATATCATGAATGCAACAAAATAAAGAATCAAAATAGCATTAACATAGTACTTGCATGTAAGAAGAATATATCCAATCACCAAGATATGCCAATCACAGAAGCTCCAAGGCAAAGAAGAATAACCAAACATCAAATTTCATCCATTCATCCAAAAAGTCTCATCCTCAAGATAGCGAAAATATCGCAAGAAGATATGATTCAATCCAAGTGATGATACAAAATGAATTCATGTCTCTCCTATTTATACACTTATTAGAAGTTCAAAATACCTAATTTGAGCCTACATTAGCCCATCAACTAAAATAATGTGCAAATAACTATCTTTTGGTGACAATCCCACCAAACTAGCTCATAAATAAAATAACAAGCCTCCCAAGAGATCGAATAATCAATAATGCATGTCGTTGAGGGCTCTAAGAGGCCTGATGAAGTCCATAAGTGCCAAAATGATGAATTGGACTTATAAAAGTAATGGACAAGGGGTTGGCCCCTTGTTCTCCACATAATAAACCTGTGGTACTCCCAATCGCTGTGAGGGCACACAACTGACCTCATGGGTCTCCAAATAAGTTGAAGATGATTGTAGACCATCCGTAAGGGCTCAGATGATAGTGTAAGTGATGTCGTGATGCCACATTAGCATACAAGTCTTGGGTCATCTGCCAAGTGCATCGTACAACTGTGGGATTGGCTAAGCAAAGGTGAATCAAATGCATCTTCTCGTCCAATAGGTGAATCTCGAGCAATCCCTGAACATCTCTGGGAATCCATGGAGTGTTATCTACTACTGTGAAGGCCCATGGCTCTCAATGCACACCCTACATGTGCCAATAAAGCCCTCTAGAGAATTAGGACCCTGTATAGGGAGACCAAACCCAATATGGAAACCACCTGCAATCTTGCATAAGATCCAATATGTCCCCTGCCCTTCCAGTGCAAAAATTCATCAAAGAAATCGAGCAAAAGGGCTTACAAACCATGGAAAACAGGTGGGGACTTCATAATGGCATGCCCTTCCATAATGGGCTTTGGCATGTGCTAGTGTCTCCAAGCTCCAAATGGGGTTAACCAAGTATCCCATTAGGCAGTTTCTACTTCTAAAGGGGATAATATGTCCAAGGTACATCCTTTAAAAGGTGGTGGCATCTGATAAAAAGATGAATAGAGTAGGGAATGAAAAGGGGGAGCCCTGCCCGTAGAGGTTCGGTCTCGTGGCCAACGGACGATCTGCTAAGTCGTCCGTGCCACTATGCAAGTCACGAGTTCGAGTCTCGTCTTAACCGAGGGTCGTTCTTGTGGGTTGAGCAGTTCCTCCTAGAGGTTATAGTGGCAACCGGTGGGATTCGACCCCGTGCTAACGCGAGTACGATTCCACAGCTATTGTCGATTCCGCTAGTCACCGAAAAAAAAAAAGGGGGCAGCCCTGGGCCACATGTTGGGGTACAAGGGTAGCTAGTAAAAGGGAAGCCCACACATGAGTATATAATGTAAAGGAGGGAGCATTCGTGGTACATGAGGTGCCCTGGCCTTGATTTTTCCACCCTTCTTTATATGCCTCGTCTTTTATGATTTTTTTTTAATTAACTGCTTGGGGCTTAAGGGGTACAAGCATGATGTGTGAAATGTAGCAGTGAATACCCCTTTTGAGGTAGGGCGGTTCATTGCCCACCAGGGGTTGGGACAATCATGGGTTCCTAAATGATAAAGGAGCCTCATCTAGGGCCTATAAGAACCGAGGTGACTACCATGATGATGGGGTAGAGCTCATGTATTGGCTTTTGCCCACAGGCTAAACGTGTCTATCCCAGCCATATTTTGCATTTTATGGTACATTTCCCTGTTGAATGTGGCCAATTATGCTTTTGCTTTTCTTTTCAGCTGCATCAACCTCTGGGGCATCATTCCAGGCCTAACCCAAGGTGTAGGCAAGGGGAAGGGTAAAGCTAACCCTATGTGGACCCAATGGAGGAATGTGGACCCATGCGGGAGAAATGATGAATGGGATTATAATGAGTGGGATAGGGGCAATATATGTTGATGAGGGAGCGCGACCACGCAACCAAAATTAAGGTTTTTAATGAAATACCATCCCTAAAACCAAATGGTCAGTAAAAGAGATCCCACGAGACTACAATACAAGGTTAACATCAAAAAAGGGGTCTAAGGGACAAAAGCACAGACCTAGCCCATTCTCTCCGTTGAATCCCCCCATTAATCCATGCCCATAAGTGTCCATGATAAGCAAACTACAATACTCAATTACCAAGTGACAAGGCATACCTTTAGGTTCGGGAGGCTCACCTTCAAACATACAATCATGGCAGATGGGTGAAGGACCACATGGTTGGCTCAGGTGGCGGAGAAATGGCACAACGAGCTAGTTGGTGGTTGCAAGGGGTTGTTGTCTGCTGACTGAGGACAATCTTGGAGAAGAAAAAAATGTCCTCGAGATATCACCCACAAAATGGTGGGTAACATCTGGCTCCAACTGGGACATGATCTCTCGCAGAAGTGGATGAAGCTACTCAAACAGGAGGTCACGAGAACTCCAACAATCTCTTGGTTACCGTAGACCTATTGCTTGCACATATAATAGATGAAAAGCACGGGGCAACATGCTTTCCATGATGTCTTATGATCACCCATGCTTAGTGTTAGACCGTAAAATCAACAGAAAAATAAATATGCAAATTTGATCTAAATGCAACTACTCTACCATTAGAAATATCATATGATGTTAGTTCTAATGAGGAAATGAGCATGCAATGCATCCTACCCTAACATATAGCAAGGCCAAGACTAAGTGTAAACATAAAGCTAGTGCAACCAACATATCATCATATCAATATACATATGTCTGCCAGTATGATTACTCATATAGCGAATCCCAAAGCGAATATGGATACAATCACATGGAGGATGAAGAGAGTGGGAGGTGGGAAAATGTGATCTCCATTGGAGGTAAAAGGAAACCCTAAGAGTAGGAGAATAGGTCAATCTAGAAGTGTGGGGCTATCCCTCTAAGTACACAATGGTGGAATGGAAGATTACTCTCAAGAACTCCCTATCACAATCATTCTTTATAACGTTATGCTTTGTAGATGCCACAAGGTTGTGATGAGAGGGGAACGAAGGGTGAGGGAAAGGAGTGCAACATATAGGTTGTGATGGTTACATTGGAGAGGGGGGGTCATGGAGTGATCAAAACCCTGCGGGTGTGTCCAAGAAGGTAAAGTATAATCAATGAGGGGCTCTTCCTCGACACTATACTTGGAAGGGCAAGCTGGAGCAATTTTACCATAGCATAGATGCTGTTTGGATGACATAAAATTCTTATCTATTGACCATTGACATAGTGTGTGTGTGTGTGTGTCAAGAGAGAGAGATTTTATTAATCACCTAGGAGACCATGTTGGTCTATGCGACGGATTTTTACATCTTCACAGTACCAAACATACAAAATTAAGTGGGGCCAATGTTGCATGGCTGCAGAAACGAAGAGAACTACATTAAGATATACATAATGTGAGTGGACAACTATAGTCCATTCTTTAACCTAGCACTACTCATCTTCATGTCCTGTAAGGGGAATGCCAATTTCAAAGCCTTGGCTCTGAAGGTCATCATTGTCATTGCTCTTCTTTCTTCCATGTCACTCTCTCAGAATACTGTTTCAAATGCAACTTTCTCCAGAGATGAACCCCTTTTGATATGGTTGTATGCTTCACAGTGGAGAAGGAAGTGCTACTATACCTAATTACAAATAAACCTAATACACCTTTTACAAATTACAAGTATGTATCACCATCTACCCAATTACTTACATTCTTTTTAGTGTATCATCCCAAAAAGTAAAAATAACTACAAGTCACCATCCATGATTGTTTGAAATATTGAGAGATGCTAATATATCAGATATCAGAAGCTGATTTGCTAATGAGGATTAGTTTAAAAAATAAATGTATTGTAATTTTAACAAATACCACATACAAGTGAATGTCCAGCATTAGGAATTATTAATTAACTTGACAAATATGAAAATATCAGAACAATTTTTGGCCCATTGTGACACAAATGCATAGACATTGCAAAATTACTGTGCTTCCAAGATTATTCCCGAAACTAAAGCAAGATAAAAGATACAAGACGGAGCAGGAATGGCATTAACAGATTCAAACCTGAAGTTTCCACCTTTTATTCCCTGCTTACCTGTTGTGCACCAGTCTCTGATATATGTTTACATTTGTAAATATTAAGATAGAACCGAGGAGCTAATGATGCTGCTAGCTGCATAAACACCAACCAACTTTCAGTTGCCTTTCTTAATACAGCATACCTAACTAGCCATTTTCTCCTAAGTCTTTTCTGCAAAAATGATTTACATGCATGGACTATCATTTGAAAAGATAACTTTGCAACTACCACAAGATACATGTGGGATTAAAAAAAGCACTTCGATGTGTGATCTTGTATGTGGTAATGATCTGCTTATGTAAATAAAGTTATCTACAACCTTTACTATGTCCCAAGTGTAATAATTAAAATCATCCTAGCAACATTGTAATGAGAACTTAGAAGTGACAAATCACAGTGAATCTGTGTATGCTATTATATACAAATCACCATTCAAGAAGAATGGAAAACATTCCATCTCAATAAAGACCAATCTAGTATGTGATACACTTAACTCACGGCGAATATAATCCATTCCTAGGTCCTCGATTTTCTAAGTAAAAAAATAAAATTAACCTTTGTGGGAAGGAAACTATATGCCAGGAAATCTCTCCCAAGGCATCATCATGAGTTTACTCACTGAAAGTTACAAATTAGAACTCATACCCTTGACTGCAACCTTTCCAGTTCTCAGTACAGGCTACTAGCTTTTGTTTTTCTGGATTTTCTTTTTTGTAGGGTTTTACGTTAGTGAAAATATGTTTCTATCCAAGTTGCAAGGAAACACCTACATGGGACACGTTCCAGTACCTGAAACACCTGAAAATCCTGAAACAGATATGAAACAGCTTGGAAATGCTGCCAGTTGTACTGTATGGCATTTCCAGACCTGGAATTGCCATACAGTACAGCCAGTGGCATTTCCAAGCTGTTTTGGCCATTTCCAGTGATCTTACAGGCATGGGACCCATAGGAAATATCACCCTGCCCATGTAAATGTGAATGATCCTTTAAGACAAAACAGGGATAGAAGATTGACTGTTAGTAGTTTGGCACCTTGGTAATCAATGGTAATATTAAATTCAAGTGAAAGTGACATTCTGATTTATCTTAGAAAAGGTAAGATAAAGGAAAACATCACTTTTGCTTCAATTTTTAACATTACCGTTAATCGTTTAAAGATGTTTAAAAGTGGATGCAACCTCATTGGACTTCATTTGGAGAAATTAGAATTTTATATTTTTGGGCATTGGATAATCCAGTGCTCCCTATGTGTCTTGCGACATGTGCTAAAAACCTCTTGAGGATCTGGTAACTCTGGCAATGCGTCCATTTACTAACACCTGTGGGTTTTAGTGTAACAGAAATCGTGATTCCAACAATCGGTATCAAAACATGTTCCTTCTGATGCAGCCTAACAGCTAGAAGGAAGATTTCGGAAAGGAAGCATGCCTCCAAACGATCAAAGGAAGTCTTCGACATTGCACTAATTTCAGAATCTGTTACAGTTGATGAAGAGAAACAGGTTGGTCCAGTTCCTCTGTTTGATGGAACAAGCTATGAAATATGGGAATCCAGCATGGAAGCCTATTTGTAAAGCTCTTGGATATGATGTATGGGATTCAGTTATTTCTGGAAACACATCTAAAAATTAATCAAGGTCCAATACAAAAGCAATGAATGCCGTTCTAAATGCTTTGCCAGATACTGTGAAAACTGAAATGGGTCAATGCTCATCAACCAAAACGCTTTGAGAGAAGCATCAAAATATTTACTTAAAGAAGCATTCAGATCAAGATGAAAATGATTATTATTCAAATAGAGCACTCTTCATAGGATCAGATACTCCGAACAAAGAACCTAACGACAATGAAGAAGAAGAAGCAGATGTGGAAATGGAGACAGAACTGATCAGTGCCTTAAGTGACCTTAAGAAAACAAGGAAGGAAAATTAGATATTTGGATCAGAAGTTATTCAAAAGCAAAAGGAACTTGATGCAGCTCTGGCTGAAATAAATAGGGTCAAGGAATGGCAGAAGGAGAAGATGCAAGACGCTGAAAAGAACAATCATATCATTGATGAAAAGGAACAAGAAATTGCTTGCTCAAAGATAAAATCTGTTGTTTTTCTACGACCTTGGTGTTTGGGATAGAATCTTAAATCTCTGATGCTACCAAACCAAGAATCACAACAAAACTACTTTGCACGGCAGAATGTATACAGCAGTAAATCTACTAGAGCACAGAATATAGACAACATTTTACAATTTTCAACCAAACTTCATTATATTAATATTAATCCAACTGAATCATACAACAGTCTAGGGCTCTCGTACCAGGGATAATGGCCCTCATACTAGTACAAGAATACAAAACTGGGGCTTGGTGTCAATCCATGTTCAACCAATCTACCATCAACAAGATACTCTAACCATTTGGTTGTCGCATGCTCTCTCAGCTCCTCTCGGCCATACCCTATACCAACCTGGTCCCTTGGCTCTCGATCTGCGGCACCGCCTCTATCAACGATCCAAGTCCATCTCTATCAACAATCCAAGTCCATCTGGTCACTGAACCTCGGCTCTCTAATCTGCTCACTAGTTGTGCCTTAGTCCATCAAGGGCATAACACATCGAGACTCAGTTGTTCACAACTATGTTTGTGAACAACTCTCAATCTGCCCACTATTGCTCCTCAACTACTTAGGAACTCCAACCCACTATGGTCTTCCTACGTTGCTCCAATGAAGACCAACATAGGGCATGGAGGGCTGCCACTTATACTGCAAGATGTCCATCTCCCACAATGAACATGGGCTAGAAGGACTACCCATCATCTGATGTAGATGTCCTTCTCCACACACAAGTCTCAAGCTACTCAAACTGCTCCTGGCTTATCAGACACTTGAGCTCAACTTCTACCACTCTAGAAACCATCTAGGTCCATGAAGATGGTGGACACCGGGCTCCAACTTGGGCATTATCACGCTGTCATCCACCACACCATATATGCCCAATCCTTGTCCACACTTGGTCCACTCTCATGCTACCCTCCAACAATCCACAAGTCACCAATCCTTGTGTTAGCATATGCTCCTAGTTAGGGCATCCAACACCTATGGAGACCCTTCCACATGGTTGCTAACAGACTCCTCAAATCAGTCCTCTCCTAGGACACTCATCCTCTAGCATATAATCACTAAACATCATGACATTTGCAACTCCCTGCTGTTGTCACCTTGTCTCGATTTAGGTACATGTGGCAGTCTAGTAAGGGCATCATAACAGCCCTAAGTCCCTACTCCAAGTACTAGTTTACTTGTCCAACCTCGCCACCTACTTGCACTGACCTTTTAACTACCCTTCTGCACTATTGCGGCCTCAAGATACTACTTCAAGACTCTTGCAATACCACACAAGGCTACAACAAGGTTTTGGCCTTCATAGACAAGGAAACAATCTTTGTTTGGGTTGCAACCTACTTCAAAAGTCTGCGGCTAGGGAAGAGGTGCCTCCCTTAGCCCTCTCAGCCCACACAAACGATCTTCTAGCAGTGTTGCTCCTACAGCACCTATCTGCGACCCTAAACAGAGATACCATCATCAATTATACGCACAGAAAATACCCTTGACATCCTCTGATCTACAGCTGGACCTTCAAGTTGATTTGCACTTCAAGACTGCCTTAAGCCATCCTTCTTGCCTCTTGCAATGTGGCTAAGAGTTGCAGCTCTTCTTCTCTGCAATCTGCACCCAAAACAAACCTTCAAACTCTCCTTTCCTTGACTTGTCACAAATCTGTTGCTTCAGATCCGCACTCTAAATCGCAGAGTTATCTCATCATGATAGATGCACATTGGATGTGTTCTAATACATCACACTTGATCTTTATTTATAGGCAACAACTGGCTCCAACGAATTCTTCTAAGGTGGCTCGCCAACTATCATAAGGTGTCCAAAAACACTAGGCCAACCTAAACTTTGTGACACAAGCCCACTCCAGAACTTCAAAAATTAATATCTCTTCAATGACAACTCGAAATTGGACAATTCTCGATGCCTTGGATTCGTTTCGTCATCTACTATGATCGTCATCCATCACATGTTGAAATATCATCACGATTTTGGCCAAAACATCGATGGGTGCAAAACCCCGTGCTTGGGTTTCAAGCCCACAAGGCCACTTGTGGAGTTCCTTCCTCCAAACCCTTGATCCTCACGGCTTGGAGTACTTCCCAAGGTAGAAAAATCACCACTCCCTCTTAGTGAGGGAGGTACTTCCAAGATAAGAAAGTCACCATCATCATCTGGTGACACTAGCCCATATGGAGTTTATCATTGCAGCATGCTCTGTAGAATGAACTTGGCAATCTCGATAGTGCCTCTACTTCATCATATCTAAACCTAAAGATCCCAAAACTCCATAGGGTTGCTCCCTCTGAGCCTACACGATCTCCACTGGCTCAATCCTGCAAGCACTCATCCTCTTGGATCAAATACCACTCATGCAAATCCCTCCAATGTCAGATATGCAACATCACAATCCGATGAAGACTTTAGCCTGCCAATCTGTAAACCATCAGATGAAGCCATCTCGATCAACCTGATCTCGTCTAAGCCAAAGAAACCCACGAGTTGTCCCAACCATCCATGACAAATCAATGGAAGTCCATGATCAGCAATCTGCCCTACAACAAACTGTTGTTCACCAAGCTCACCACCAATACACCAGAACTCCCAACCAATCTCGCTACCAAGCCAGTCAAAACCACATCTCTATGTCTTTAGTTGAACCCTCTGCTCCATGATCTAGACAACAATAACTCCCTCTGAGTTACTTCGCAATGCACACTCTGATTCACTATCCCTCAAAGTAGCTATTATACCATGTTGATTTTCCACAACCCTAGTGTCTGGGATAGAATCTTAAATCTCTAATGCTACTAAACCAAGAATCACAATGAAACTACTTTGCACAGCAAAATATAAACAACAGTAAATCTACTAGTACACAAAACATAGACAGCTTTTTACAATTTTCAACCCAACTTCGTTATATTAATCCAATTGAATAATACAACAGTCTAGGGCTCCCGTACCGGGGATAATGGACCTCATAATAGTACAAGAATACAAAATTGGGGCTTGGTATCAATCCATCGACAACCAATCTACCCTCAACAAGATACTTTGACCCTCTGGTTATCGCATGCTCTCTCAGCTTCCTTTGGTCATACCATGTACCTGCCTGGTCCTTCGACTCTTGATCTGCATGTAAAAATTTCTCATTTCCCACCTTGGTTTTCAGTTTCACCTTATTTCTCCAAAATAGTTAAATGCCCTTTCCCATATCCATACATTCAACAACTGAAAAAATAAATTTTGCTGAAAACACAAATTCTTGAAATTTTACAGAATGCTCGGAAAATGCATAAATAAAAAATTAGTAGGTACAAACAGCCATTAAACACATTTAAACACAGTGATTTTTGGTCAAGGTCACCCTGGAAAAACTCCCTACAACTCTTGGGGAAAACCAGTTCGAGAGCTCCTTATTTCTGAAAATGCTTTTTACAGTGAGAAATATTCAGCAAAAAATCAGCAAGCAAACTTTTACAACTTATCTCGTTTTCCGTGCCTCACAGCCAACTAGAAAATACTTGCAAATAGCAAAACAGGACAGCAATAAATGTTGTACAGCCTCCTCGATTTTCGTGCCCACTTTCAGCCTTAAATTTTGTTGTACGGCCTGCTTAGAAATGCGTGCCAAGCTGCCATAAATACGTTGTACAAACCTCGATTTGCATGCAAAAAAACCCAGTGATATGCTATACAGATTTGCCTCTATTTGCATGCCAAAGTACAGCCACTTGTTGTACAGCCTTCCTTGGAAAATGTGCCAGCAAATTGCTCCTTGATTTCTATGCAAACTGCTCCTCGATTTCTGTGCAAACAGCTGTACGGATTTCTAGAAAATTGTGCCAAAATCTGCCTTTCACTATGCGCTAACTCAGCTATACGGATTTGCTAAACTGCTGCCCTAGAATGTGCACCAAGATGTTGTCTCCTTCTCCTCCCCGTCCAGAAATCTCCCTTGCTCTCTTGCTCTCCTTCTCTCAATCTGTTCATGAAAGAATGAATGACCTTTTCCTCCTTTTCCTCCTTTAATCTAACCTTAGGTGACTTTTGGGTAATCCCTAAATCCAATGGATGAAATAGATTGAGATCTAGGGCTGAGATTAAATGCTCATTTAAATCTCACTTTCTATTTTTTAATTCACCCCACTTTAATAAAGACCCACTTAGTCATTTATTTCCAAAGTCAATTTTCCACTCTAATTTTACATTGACTTTATTAAAGTCATTTTAAAATTAGACTTTAGTAACTTTATCACTTAAAGTCACTTTTAAATTAGATTTAACTTTATAAAAATTATAAAGTCACTTTAGGAGAAAAATTAAATTCTTTTAGACACTTTTCCCTAGGCCAAAGATCAAAGCCTTAGGGAACCACCTGTCCTCCGGTATCAAATTTCAACACTCCCTCTTACCGAGGAAGGTGTTCCTCACCACACCCATCTTATCTCTGAAGTAGACATGCTTGCCCCGTGGTAAGGCTTTGGTAAGAATATCTGCAACCTGCTCATCAGTGGGAATATACTCAAGCTTCACAATGCCCTTCTGAACACAATCTCTGATGAAATGATATTTGATCCCGATATGCTTTGACCTGTCATGAAATACTGGATTCTCCGTGAGTTTAATGCAACTCTGATTATCACAATAAATCACTGAAGGTCTCAACAACTGACCAAATAAGCCAAACAACATCTTGCGAAGCCAGATGGCATCACAACTAGCTAGATTGGCTGCCATATACTCTGCTTCCGCTGAACTCAATGCTACTGACTGCTGCTTCCGGCTGAACCACAACACTACTGCTGAACCCAACCCAAAACAACACCCTGAAGTGCTCTTCCTATCAAAAGAACAACCTGCCCAATCAGAATCAGTATAACCTGCCAACCTCACTCCATCCCCCTGCCTGTAGTCCAGACCATAATCCACTGTCCCCTGCAAGTACCGCAAAATGTGTTTTGCAGCCACCCAGTGAACCTTCCTAGGCTCACACATAAACTGACTCATCGTGTTGACTGCAAAACAGATATCTGGTCTAGTGTTGACCAAATACATCAAGGAACCAATCAGCTGCCTGTACAATGTCGGATCCACCAACTCGGAATCCGAAGCATGAAGCTTCTTCCAGTTGGTAATCATCGGTGTCGACATGGGTCTACAATCCTCCATGTGGAATCTGCTAAGGATGTCCACAATATACTTCCCCTGCCCCAGGAAGAAATGCCCCTCCTCCTGCCACACCTCCAAACACAAAAAGTAATGCATCAAGCCAATATCCTTCATCTCAAACTCCGTCACAAGATCTCTCTTGCAGTGCTCTATGAGTCTCTCTGCACCTGTAATGACCAAGTCATCCACATACAGCACCAGAATGAGAGGCTCCTCACCTATCACAATAAAGTAAAGGTTCGGATCTGCCTCACTTTTTGTGAAACCCATCCCCTGCAAATAAGTATCTATCCTGGAGTACCAAGCTCTGGGAGCTTGCTTCAGGCCATAAAGGGCCTTCTTCAGTATGCACACATGGGACTCCTTACCATGCACCTCAAAGCCTGTGGCTGCTCAATGTACACCTCATCCTGTATGAAGCCATTGAGAAATGCG
>APFE031274099.1:124355-147141 GCA_000404065.3 Pinus taeda | reverse complement strand
ATCGTGTTGACTGCAAAACAAATATCTGGTCTAGTGTTGACCAAATACATCAAGGAACCAATCAACTACCTATACAATGTGGGATCCACCAACTCGGAATCCGAAGCATGAAGCTTCTTCTAGTTGGTGATCATCAGTGTCGACATGGGTTTACAATCCTCCATGTGGAATCTGCCAAGGATGTCCACAATATACTTCCCCTGCCCCAGGAAGAAATGTCCCTCCTCCTGCCACACCTCCAAACCCAAAAAGTAATGCATCAAACTGATGTCCTTCATCTCGAACTCTGCCGCAAGATCTCTCTTGCAGTGCTCTATGAGTCTCTCTGCACCTGTAATGATCAATTCATCCACATACAGCACCAAAATGAGAGGCTCCTCACCTATCACAATATAGTAAAGGTTCGGATCTGCCTCACTCTTTGTGAAACCCATCCCCTGCAAGTATGTATCTATCCTGGAGTACCAAGCTCTGGGAACTTGGTTCAGGCCATAAAGGACCTTCTTCAGTCTGCACACATGGGACTCCTTCCCATGCACCTCAAAGCCCTGTGGCTGCTCAATGTACACCTCCTCTTGTATGAAGCCATTGAGAAATGCAGTCTTCACATCCATCTGGTGGATCTTCCAAACCATCTCTGCTGCTATCGATATAATGGAGCGGATCGAAGTATATCGAGCCACGGGAGCGAAGGTCTCCTCATAATCAACTCCCTCTACCTGGGAAAACCCTCTAGCCACAAATCTCGCTTTAAATTTCTCAATGCTGCCATCTGCAGCATGCTTTACCTTGTAAAGCCATCTAGAAGTAACCACGGATTTGCCTCAGGCCTCGGCACCACCTCCCAAACATCATTCTTCATGATAGAAGAATACTCCTCTGCATGGCCTCTCTCCAGACCTGCTGGCTAGCTGCCTCCTCATAGCTAGAAGGCTCAGAGTCAAAGATGCTGGTAGCCATTGCCATATAGCTACAAAACCTCTCAGGTAGTCTACTCTCTCTGACTGGCCTCTTAGGCTAAGCAACAGATGTGGCATCTCTCAAGGTGTCCTAAAGCCACTTGGGCTTCCTCTTCCCTGAGCATGCTTCTCCCATAGGAGAATGAAATTCCTCCTCCTCATCACCATCAGTAGCCTGAACTCCTGACTGCCTGTCTGTTGTCCTCCTGCCTGCACTTGAACCTGTAGAAGCTGAGGTACCGTGTGAACTGTCCATCAGTGGACTCCCTTGTGAACTGCTCTGCATGCTGCCCGGAGCACCACCCCTCTGGCTCGACGAGCCACTGCTCACTGACGGACCTGACATCCTCATAGATGTACCTCTGATCCTCCTGTCTGCCCACTGGATCCCTGCCACTGACTCAACTGCTGCTGAGGGTCTGGCTGATCCAGATACTCCAACTCCCGTGACCTCCTAAAGGCCCTGTCCTCTTCGAACTTCACATCCCGTCTGACAACAACTCTCCTCTGTGCAGGAATGTAAATCCGAAAGGCCTTTGAGGTCTCACTGTAGCCCACAAAGATACCCTTCTCTGCGGTGGGCTCTAGTTTGGTCCTCTTCTCTTTGGGTATATAGGAGTATGTAATGCATCCAAAGATATGAAGATGACCAATATCAGGCTTCTTCCCAGAGAAAGCCTCCTCCGGAGTCATGTGCCCCAAGGCACGATGCGGACTCCTGTTCTGCAAGTAAACAACTGTGTTGCAGGGCTCTGCCCACAAAAACAATGGCAACCCTTGATCATGTAACATGGCTTTGGCAGCCCCTACAATGGATCTGTTCTTCCTCTCCGCAACCCCGTTCTGCTGGGGTTGTAAGGAACAGTGAACTCCCTCCTAATGCCTGCCTCTGCACAATAGTCAACAAACTCTCCAAGGGTGTAGTCTCCTCCATTGTCTAACCTCAAGGACTTGATCTTCCGACCTGTCTGTGTCTCCACAAGAGCTCTAAACTCCTAAAACCACTTGAAGACCTCACTCTTGGTCTTCAAGAAATAAATCCAAGTCCTCCTGGAGTGATCATCAATGAATAAAACATAGTACTCATATCCACTCAAGGAAACATGAGACATCCGACCGCTCACATCAGAATGAATCAAATCAAGTATCCCAGTCGCTCTGTTGTCACTGATGGGAAAAGGGGATTTGGCAAACTTGCCCATCGCACATCCTCTGCAAGTATCAAAGTGATCAATACTGAAATCTGGCACACCTGTAGTAATCTCCCACAAGGTCCTCAAGGCTCCATGATACATATGCCCCATCCTGCGATGCCAAATCTCACACAGCTCAGAACTGCTAGCTCTGTTGTAGGTACTACTACTCAATGCCAAAAGGCACTGGAATGCAAACTTGTACACCTTTGCATGGCGTACACCTATCACTCTAGCTGAATCAGCTAGAGTGCCCCTGGGACACATCAACACTTGTCCTCCCCTGAACAGTACCTCATATCCTCTGTCCTCCAAAGCTGAGACGGATATGAGGTTCTTCCTCATCCCTAGCACATAAAGAACATCCAACACCTTCAAGGGAGGTTTAGACTCCCTCTGAAATGTCAGTGTCCCCACACTGACTACTCTAACAACTCTTTCATCACCGAGTACTACCTCCATATCAGTGCAACTCTCTGAAAGCTCTGAGAAGTACTCACGGACTCCTGTCATGTAACGTGAAGCCCCACTGTCCACATACCAGATACCCGAAGATGCTCCGCTAATCGAGGGAAAAGCATGCTCCCTCTGAACCTGTGTGGTAGGTGATCCTGCACTAGAGAACTCACACGCAGTGAACCCAAACTCCCGGTCAAAACGAACTGCAAAGTCCTCAACCTCTGCTGAAGCTGTCACGCTCTAGTTCTTCCCCTTCTTCTTCTTCTTCTCCGAACACACAACTGCATAAAATCCCATCTTTTGACAATTCCAACACTTCACCTTGGAATAGTCCTTCTGTGTGTTACCCTGTTTACCTTTACCTTTGCCTTTGCCCCCACCATTGCTTGTGGAAGCCTGCTTCTTCCCTTTGCCTTTATTGCCTCTTGCCGACAGTGCTACATCCTCATCCTGCTCAACTGGCTTGGCTGCCCCAAGCTGACCTTTCCTGATCTCTATCTGAATGCAATCATCCCAAAACCTCTCCCATGTGGGAAGCGTCTCAAGTGCACAAACCCCACCAGCAAAGTTCATCCATGAACAAGGGAGGCCATTCACTGCAATCCGCACCAACTCAATTGGTGGAATGACCTCTCCAACTGCTGCCAACTCATCTCTCACATTAGTAATCTTTGTGAGATATCCAGCTGCATTATCATTACCCATCTTAATGGTCTTCAGCTTCTCCTTCAGGACCATTTTCCGGTTCTCATTGGTACTCTGGTAGAGATTGGACAATGATGTCCACATCTCATGGGCATTTCTCTTTCCTCTCACATGAGGAATGCAATGGTCTTTGACTCCGTCTAGAAGCAGTATCTTACCCTTGTTGTTCTTTTTATTATATTCAGCCAACTGAGTAGCTTCAGTAGGTACAACAACAGGGTTCTGTGTGGTATGCACCATGATGTCCCAGACTTCTGCCTCCTCAAAAATACTCTGCATTCTCATTCCAAATGCTGTAATTGGAATGTCCATCCAACCTATCCTCCACCCTCAATCCCAATGACATCCTACTGTCCTAAAACTGAAAAAAAAAAAAAAAGCACTGTTGTAGTAAAGATAAAACTGTTGTAATTTTCTGAGTAAAAAAAATCAGCACGCTGTAATTTTCTGAGTAAAAAAATCAGCAGGCTGTAATTTTCCTCCTTGCTGTCCAAACTGCACTTCAGCACTCAAGCTCTGATACCATGTAAAAATTTCTCATTTCCCAACACGGTTTTCAGTTTCACCTTATTTCTCCAAAATAGTTAAATGCCCTTTCCCATATCCATACATTCAACAACTGAAAAAATAAATTTTGCTGAAAACACAAATTCTTGAAATTTTACAGAATGCTGGGAAAATGCAAAAATAAAAAATCAGCAGGTACAAACAGCCATTACACATTTAAACACAGTGATTTTTGGTCAAGGTGACCCTGGAAAAACCCCCTACAACTCTTGGGGAAAACCAGTTCGAGAGCTCCTTATTTCTTAAAATGCTTTTTACAGTGAGAAATATTTAGCAAAAACTCAGCGATCAAACTTTTACAACTTATCTCGTTTTCCGTGCCTCACAGCCAACTGGAAAATACTTGCAAACAGCAATAAATGTTGTACGGCCTCCTCGATTTTCGTGCCCACTTTCAGCCTCAAATGTTGTTGTACAGCTTGCCTAGAAATGCGTGCCAAGCTACCATAAATACGTTGTACGGACCTCTATTTGCATGCAAAAAAACCCAGCAATATGCTGTATGGATTTGCCTTGATTTGCCTGCCAAATTATAGCCACTTGCTGTACGGCCTTCCTTGGAAAATGTGCCAGCGAATTGATCCTCGATTTCTGTGCAAACTGCTCCTCGATTTCTGTGCAAACAGTTGTACGGATTTCGAGAAAATCGTGCCAAAATCTGTCTTTTACTGTGTGCTAACTCAGCTGTACGGATTTGCTAAACTGCTGCCTTGGAATGTGTGCCAAGCTGCTATCTCTTTTTCCTCCCTGTCCAAAAATCTCCCTTGCTCTCTTGCTCTCCTTCTCTCAATCTGCTCATGAAAGAATGAATGACCTTTTCCTCCTTTTCCTCCTTTAATCTAACCCTAAGTGACTTTTGGGTGATCCTTAAATCCAATGGCTGAAATAGAGTGAGATCTAGGGCTGAGATTAAACGCTCATTTAAATCTCACTTTCTATTTTTTAATTCACCCCACTTTAATAAAGACCCACTTAGCCATTTATTTCCAAAGTCACTTTTCCACTCTAATTTTACATTGACTTTATTAAAGTCACTTTAAAATTAGACTTTAGTAACTTTATCACTTAAAGTCACTTTTAAATTAGATTTAACTTTATAAAAATTATAAAGCCACTTTAGGAGAAAAATTAAATTCTTTTGGACACTTTTCCCTAGGCCAAAGATCAAAGCCTTAGGGAACCACCTGTTCTCCAGTACCAAATTTCAACACTGTAGCACTGCCTCTATCAACAATCCAAGTCTATCTGGCCACTGAACCTTGGCTCTCCAATATGCTCACTAGTTGTGCCTTAGTCCATTAAGGGCACAACACATTGAGACTCCCATCGAGTTGTTCACAAATCCGTTTGTGAACAACTCTCAATCTGCCCACTACTGCTCTTCAGCTACTCAGGGACTTCAACCCACTATGGTCTTCCTATGCTACACCAATGAACACCAACATAGGGCATGGAGAGCTGCCACCTATCACTATAAGATGTCCATCTCCCACGATGAACATGGGCTAGGAGGACTGCCCATTATCTGTTGTAGACGTCCTTCTCCACACACAAGTTTTGGGCTACTCAAACTACTCCTCACTAATCAGACCCTTGGGCTCAACTTCTACCACTCTAGCAACCATCTAGGTCCATGAAGATGGTGCACACCGGGCTCCAACTTGGGCACTATCATGTTGTCTTCCACAATACCATAAATACCCAATCCTTGTCCACACTTGGTCCACTCTCAAGCTGCCCTCCAACAGTGCACGAGTGACCACTGCTTGTTGTACCATCTGCTCCTAGTTAGGACATCCAACACCTATGGAGGCCCTTCCACATGGCTGCTAATAGACTCCTCAAATCAGTCCTCTCCTAGGACACTCATCCTCTAGCATCTGATCACCAAACAAGATGACATCTGCAACTCCCTACTATTGTTACCTTGTCTTGATTTTTGTGCATGTGGCGATCTAGTTAGGGCATCATAACAGCCGTAAATCCTTGCTCCAAGTACTAGTTTCCTTGTCCAATCTTGTTGCCTACCTGTACTGACCTTTTAACAACCCTTCCGCGCTATTGCGGCTTCAAGACTCCTGCAATACCACACAAGGCTACAACAAGGTTTCGGCCTTCATAAACAAGGAAATAATCTCTGTTTGGGTTGTAGCCTACTTCAAATGTCTGTGGCTAGGGAAGAGGTGCCTCCCCTAGCCCTCTCGGCCCACACAAATGATCTTCTAACAGTGTTGTTCATACAGCACCTTTCTGCGGCCTTAAACAGAGATACCATCATCAATTATATGCACAGAAAATACCCTTAACATACCTCTAATCTACGGGTGGACCTTCAAGTTGATTCGCACTTCAAGACTGCCCTAAACCATCCTTCTTGCCTCCTGCAATGTGGCAAAGAGTTGCAACTCTTCTTCTCCAAAATTCGCACCCAAAACAAACCTTCAAACTCTCCTTTCCTTGACTTGTCACAAATCCGTTGCTTCAGATCCGCACTCTAAATCGCAGAGTTATCTCATGATGATAGATGCACATTGGATGTGTTCTAATACAACACACTTGATCTTTATTTGTTAATTTTTGGTATGTTCTATGCTTAAAAGCAATTTGTTTCAATTTTTTTTATTAGCCCAATATCAATTTCCAGATTAGCAATTACTATCATGCTGCAAATAGAACATAAACATAAACAGTAGAAGACAAGACAAGACAAAAGGACACAAGATGTGGCACCAGCCAGGGACAAACCCCAATGTGGGGAAACCCTTGATCAAATCTTCTTATATTCTTCAATAGTTCAGCAGAGAGAGATAGTACAAATATACAAAATTGATATTTATGATAGCAGTAGAAAAGACTTGACCAGAGAAAACAATGTTGGTCATACAAGACAGAATCTTCCTCTGAAGATCATTCATATGGTACCAACAGGATGTTCAATAAACTGAGCCAATCATGGTCAAACCTTGACCCAAAACATCTCCCAGAACTCTGATGTCTTGTTGCTGCACTAGCTGTCACTGCCTTGTGAAATAGGACACAATCAATAATAGATTTGTTGTTGTCATCATGATGACTAGTTAGGGCACCAAGCACTATTGTAACAGTGCTCCAATGGTCATCAAAACAGCCTAGGACAACTCCTTGGATATGTTGTTGATCTGGGCATATATAAGCCCTCAGACTCTCCTATGCAATCCTAGACTGTGGTGTTATGGCCTGTGGCCTAACACAGTCTTCCCGTAGCTTCTAGGCAACATAATCTTTATTACTTGTCCCTCCAACGATACCCCAACAGATCTGATCTTGAGTTCCTCTAACTTGGCCCTCCTACAAGAAGAAAACACAGTCACAAAACGATGCCTAAACAATCCCTTAACCCATGCCTAGGAACAACCTTCTTTCACGTTGTCAACAGAATTATTCTTGCTGTGTTAGGGCTCCTTTTGCTGCGGCATAGGATCAGTCAATGGGTGTGTATTATGGCTCTTCAGATTTGTTGCTAAGTCTTCTTCCTTAGCTATGTATTAGGCCTCCATTGACTGCGGCTTTAGGCCTCTCTTGACTGCGTCTTAGGCTTCTCTCTTGAATGCATCTTAGGCCTCCCTCTAGCTACAAATTACGGCTTCTTTTCGTTGCATATAGGAGCTCTTCTTGATAGCAGATAGGACCTCCCTTAACTATGGCTAGGTCTCCTCCATGACTATGGCTTGATCTCTTTTAGGACAGAGGCTAGGGCACCTTCTTCTACTACGGCTAGGGCTCCTTTTAAATCTTCGACTAGGACTAGATCTCCTTTAGGACTGTGGCTAGATCTCCCACTTGACCTCTCTTGCCACCAAACCGAAACGAGTGGAGAGAAATCATCAGAGATGTGTGATAAATGACTTGAGGCCTCCTCTAATTAAATGCAACGTTGAGGTTGACTTGGGTGTTATTTGGTGGCCGACCTTGACAAATTGTCAAATAATATAAATAAATTCATACCTCCATAAATACATGTCAGAATTGAATGATCTTTAGATCAATCCTACACATCTCGAAGGCAGGAATCCAAGAAAAATATCAGCTGCCATAAATAAGTTGACCCACATGGAATTTGGCCCTAATTGCCAATTTTAACATTATTTATTGGCATCAAGTGGCCCCTGTTGATTTAGGGTAGCATCAAATGTGCTCTAGCCATGAAAATTGGTGGAGAGGCTAAGGCACATGGGATTTCCAATACCCAGAAAGGGTTTGGGCAGATTCTTAACAGTTTGGGAGATATTAAAATAATTAATATTTTTAATGGAGTCCTTAAGTCTAAACTTAGGGCAATTAAAATATTAATGTGAATTAATATAAAACTGTGTTAGAATGGTCAAAAAGTCATGGATCAAGCCAAATCTAATCTTAGCCATTGATTAGGGACTTAATCTTGGTTGTTGATTTGTCAACGAGAAAAGTATAAGAGGAGGCTTGAAGGTCACTTGGAGAACACACCAAGAGATCAAGATTTCGACTTTCTAGGGTTGGGTTTGCTAAGAAAGTTGAGAGAGTGATCAAAGTTGCAGCTGAGGGGTAATGAATACAAAAGCAGAGAGGCAAAGATAGCACAAGGAGGATCAGCGCAATAGCCGCAGAGACGGACGCAGAAGTAGCCAAGGGTTCACGCGGAGCCAGCCAGGAGTTGCACAGTGCCTCAGAGGGCCAACGTGGGTGACACAGAGGGCCAGAGGACTGACGCAATGCCTCCAGAGGCTGACACAGGCCAAGCCAGAGTGACGTTGGGCTAACACTAGGCCAGAGAGAGGCTGACGTTGCGGTTTTGTGGGGCAGATTCGAGCTGTAGAGCTGCCAGAGTGTTTATCCGGGGTTTCAGCCGAAATATCTACTTCCGAGTAGAGAGGTACTACTACCGAGATTTTTCTTTGTTGGGTGCGCCGGATTTGGCACCTAGATTGTATTTTGAAACTGCTTAATAAATCAAACCCTCAGATAGCTGCACCAATTTCCCTACATTGGGTTTTTCCAGGGACATTAGTCCAAAAACAATGGTGTCACTTGTGTGCTTGTTTCTATTTCCTTCAGTTGATGATATGTAATGTGTTGAGCATGTACTTGTATTTATTTCCAGTATTTACATGGTAAATAACTTGTTAATTAACAGAACAAGTAGGTAGGAATAAATCAGTGAAGTACATGAAGGGTTTCTAACGTGTCAGACTTAGAAATTCCAACATGGTATCAGAGGGTGGTTGCAAATCACAGGAGAACTGAGGACATCAACCGAGCAGAGCAGCAGCAGCAGAAACCAGTTGTCCCGAGTGACAGCAGTTGTTCCTAGCAAAGTAGCAGCAAGGAAGGGGTGACACAGTGCCTGTGTCATCAAGATTGAGCCAGGAAGAGGCAGCACAGAGGTTGAGGGAGGCAAAGGCAGGCTCATGAGAGCCACGCATAGGCCAAGAGGGCTGACGCAGTTGGCTGAGGAGGTTGATTTGTTGGTACCGAGATTGCGCAAAGCCTAGGAGCTCTAACCTTCAGTTTTCTAAGGTTTAGGAGGTTGTGGGCAAGTTGCAAAGTGGAGTTGGTGGGGTACTGTAGTCAGAACAGTACCTAATAGGGCAAGACCAAAGAGGAGGGAATTGCTACCGAGGGTTCCTAGCCAAGAAATCCGGATCAGTGGTGCAACAGCATTAAGGATCGGAGTGGGGGCATCTCGACATTGGCAGAAGGATTTCCAGGAGGCAAATCAAGGCTCAGAGGGAGTCATACCAAGAACTTCCAAGAGGGAAGTAGAGGAGCAGCGAGATGGCAATGAACGGGGTAAGAGACTAGGACAGACTGGACGGAGCCTCAAACTTCGTAGTCTGGACGGCCAGAATCCTATCCATTCAGTACAGGAATCATGTCAAGCACTTCGCCTTGAGGACGATAGCTATCCCAGTTGACCCAGCTGATAATGACAAGTACGAGGAGGCAATGGCGAGGGCCAAGAGCATCATCCTTGACAGGTTCAAGGACCATGTAGTACCACATATTGTCGAAGAGGAAATGGACAATGAGATGTGGGAGGCCCTAAAGAAATTGTACCAGCATACTTCTACGCAGAGAAGGATGTTACTAGAAAATCAGTTGTGATCATACTAGATGCAGAAGGGAGAACAGATCGACCCCTTCCTCGGTCGATTGAAAGAGATCAGGGATCAGCTGACTTCCATAGGGACAACGTCGGATCCAGAATTGATGGTGAGAACAGCCCTGAACGCAGTCTCAGAAGACTGGGAGGTGTTTGTCCAGAGCACACTGGGCAGGGCGACCCTTCGAGATTGGGAGGAAATGTGGGCTGCTCTTTGCCAAGAAGAGATCAGAAGGCTGAGAAATGTGGGCTGCTCTTTGCCAAGAAGAGATCAGAAGGCTGAACAAGGGGATCAGAATCAAGAAGGAGGAGGAGGAGGATACTGCCCTAGCATTTGAGGGAAAGCAGGAGAAGCAGAAGAAGGACCTCTCCAAGGTCAAATGCTTCCACTGTGGGGAGTTGGGTCATTATGCGACCCAGTGTCCAAGGAAGAAGAGTAAGGAAGAGGCCTCCAAGACCAAGGCAGCACCAGCAAGGGCAGAGAAGGAAGTGGAGACAGACGATGAATGTGCAATGAGTGCACACACACCACTTGAGCGAAAGTGGGAAGACATCGAGTTGTAGTCAAACAGGCTACAGGCGATGAGGGGCAAGATCCTCGAGGTACCCAACCTCTTGGATTAGACCTTGATATGGGAGCCCCGAAGAGGAGTAGCAGTACTGGCGATGTCAGTAGAGACGGATGCGGATGAAGCGACAGAGGGAGCTACAGTGCAGGATTCCCAGGACAGCGTGAGGCAGCAGTGCGAGAAGCACGGGAGTGTTGCACCAGTGCAGGATGATACAGAGAGGTGTGCGACAGTGCGAGATGCATGTAGTTGCAGTGGCGCAGAGGTCGGAGAGGGAGCACTTATCAGCGACAGAGGGAGCTTCAGCATCAGGAGTGTCTCTAGCCTGACGAAGATATCAGATTCGGGAGATCAGTTACTTACTTCTCAGTCACTGAGTTGCAGTGCATTAGTTAGCAGTGGTAGTGCTATGGGCAGCACGATGCAGCATGATGAGAGGGGTTGCAGTGCAAATGCAGCAGTCGTAGTGGCAGGGCCATGGGTAGCAACACGAATGCAGAGGGAGTTATAGTATAGATGCAGCAGTGGCAGTGGCAGTGGCAGGGGCATGGGTAGCATTACAGGATGCAGCAATGCAGAGGATGTTGGGCAGCAAGCCTAGCATCAGCACAGGGAGCGATGTCGGATGATCAGAGTGATGCTCAGTAAGGAGTATTACTAGAGCACAGTCCTCGCTAAGAGGGAGTGTTGATTTGGGGTAATATCGGATGTGCTCTAGCCATGAAAATTGGTGGAGAGGCTAAGGCATATGCGATCTCCAATACCCAGAAAGGGTTTGGGCAGATTCTAAACAGTTTGGGAGATATTAAAATAATTAATATTTTTAATGGAATCCCTAAGTCTAAACTTAGGGAAATTAAAATATTAATGTGAATCAGTATAAAACTGTGTAAGAATGGTCCAAAAGTCGTGGATCAAGCCAAATCTAATCTTAGTTGTTGATTAGGGACCTAATCTTAGCCGTTGATTAGGGACTTAATCTTAGTCGTTGATTTGTCAACGAGAAAAGTATAATAGGAGGCTTGAGGGTCACTTGGAGAACACACCAAGAGATCAAGATTTCGACTTTCTAGGGCTAGGTTTGCTGAGAAAGTTGAGAGAGTGATCAGAGTTGCAGCTGAGGGGCAATGAATACAAAATCTGGGAGGTAGAGATAGCACTGAGAGGATCAGCGCAATAGCCGCAGAGAGGGACGCAGAAACAGCCAAGGGTTCACGCAGAGCCAGCCAGGGCTCACGAAAAGGCAGCCAAGCGCTGTGCAATGCCTCAAAGGGCCAACATGGGTGACGCAGAGGGCCAGATGACTGACGCAGTGCCTCCAGACTCCCAGAGGCTGACACAGGCCAAGCCAGAGTGATGATGGGCTAACGTTGGGCTAGAGAAAGGCTGACGCAGTCCCTAGAGGTTGACGTAGGGGTTTTGTGGGGCAGATTGGAGCTGTAGAGCTACCGGAGTGTTTATCCGAGGTTTCAGCCAGAATATCTACTTCTGAGTAGAGAGGTACTACTACCGAGATTTTTCTCTATTGGGTGAGACGAATTTGGCACCCAGATTGTATTCTGAAACTGCTTAATAAATCAAACCCTCAGATAGTCGCACCGGTTTTCCCGCATTGGGTTTTTCCGAGGACATTAGTCCAAAAACAACAGTGTTACTTGTGTGCTTGTTTCTATTTCCTTCAGTTGATGATCTGTAATGTGTTGAGAATGTACTTGTATTTATTTCTAGTATTTACATGGTAAATAACTTGTTAATTAACAGAACAAGTAGGTATGAATAAATCAGTAAAGTACATGAAGGGCTTCTAACGTGTCAAACTTCAAAATTCCAACAGCTCCAATAAATTCTTCTAAGGTGGCTTGCCAACTGTCATAAGGTGACCAAAAACACTAACCCGACCTGAACTTTGTGGCACAAGCCCACTCCACAAATTCAAAAATTAATATCTCTTCAATGACAACTCAGAATTGGGCAATTCTTGATGCGTTGGATTCGTCTCGTCATCTACTATCATCCTCATACATCACATGTCGAAATATTGTCACGGTCTTTGCCCAAACATCGATGGGTGCAAAACTCCAGGCTTGGGTTTCAAGCCCACAATGCAACTTGTGGACCTCCTTCCTCCAAACCCTTGATCCTTGAGGCTTGGAGTACCTCCGAAGCTACAAAAATCAACAAAAGCAAAGGAAGCCAAAAGAAGAGAAGGTATTTTGACAGGTCTTGACTATGCAAGTAAAGCTCCATGCAACAAAGCCACAAGTTCGAAGCCCCCACAGAGCAAGGTTGAAGAGAAGCCTGAAAGCAAAGTCGTCATCCTTCAAAGGCCAAATCAAAGTGAAAGATAGAAGATTGAAAGTGTTAATTTGGTAGCTCATTGACAAATTCCTCTTTCCGAGAGGACCAAAATTGACCTTTGAAGCACTAAATTTGGATATGGAAAAGTGTATTTTTGAAGTCAAGCCCACAGATACACAAATTGTCAAGGTCAGCTCAAGGACAAATTGCCCCTCCAAAGTTGCATATAAATACAAGTGACCTCAAGATCATTTGGATATCACAACACAACTAATCTTCTTCTCTCTCAAGTTTGATTGGTTCGTATAGGTCTGAAGCAGCATTCTTTTCACATGTGCAAGGGTCCTTGGAGGCATTTTCCACGTTGACTTTTAAGCTGGAAGGTTTTACTTCAGTTTGACCGAGTTTGACTTCATCATTTGACATGCTTTGACTGGGAAAATTTTGATTTCTTGAGGCCAAGTTGACTGACAGAAAACCAAGGTGATCTCGGTTGTTTGACTAGCGATGACTTCAGGGTTGACCACAAGGTTTGACTGCAAAATTTCTCTCATTTGACCAAGTTTGACAGGGTTTTCTTGGATTGTTTTGGGCTAACTTTGACCAATTGTGGAGGCCAAATTTGTGGGTTGTTGGCTGAACTATTGGAGGACGAATTTGACTGTTGACTTTTTAGGGCACACTTTGACTGTTGTTGACTTTGACTAGTTAGGGCACACTTTGACTGTTGTTGACTTGGACAGAATTGCAGATTTTGACAATTGACCAGAATTGACTATTTCATCATTGGCATATTGGTTTTTGGATGGTTAATTTGTTGGTCAAGTCAAGGCCTTGACTTTGACTCTTATTATTGAATTTGGCTCATTGTACTCTTTGTTCAACATTTGAACACAAACTAATAGAAGAAGAATTTTAAAAGGGCCTTTCCCCTTGTGGGGTTTTTCCCCAGTCTTTGACCAAATTGGTCTCTTGTTAATGCTCTTGATTGTCTCTTATTGTCATTGCATTTACCGTTCTATCTTAAATTACTGTTGATTATTGGAAGAATTAATTGTTATTGAAAAGGTTGTTTATTGAGGAATTGAATTGGGCTAAAGTCATTGATATAGCATAAAGCAGTGAAAAATTAACATGCTATCAGAGCTAAGGTGAAAGACAAGCCCAAAGGAGACAAGAGCTAGAGCAATCATCTTTGAAAAAGTTGAAGGAATCTATCTGAACAGGTCAAAATGACTACCTCATACTTCAAGGAAGCTGAGAAGCTGGGAGACTCATCAAATTTTGTTGCTTAAAAGATAAGGTTGGAAATCATATCGGATGACAATGATGTCTTGGAGTACATACAAGGAAAAGTGCCTAAGCCCCCAGAAAATGCTCTTGTTGCTGCCAGGAACAAATACAAGAAAGGTGAGTTAAAAGCAAAGAAAATTATCGCTGATGATTTGCATGATCTTTTACTTGTCTATGTTCGAAATTTAAAGAAATCTAAGGATGTGTATGATAAGCTAGTCGGCATGTATGAGGTCAACAATTTGAGTGAAATCATCTCCTTGAAAGATCAACTGAAAAATATGAAGATGAATAAAGTAGAATTTGTGCAATCTTATATCATGAGGATATCTCATCTTAGAGATCAATTGCAAAGGGTTGGGGAAACTATTCCTGACAAGGAGTTGGTGTTGGTAACCCTTAAAGGTCTCCCTCCTATCTGGAAAACTCCATTACCACAATAAGCAATAACAACAATTCCTCATCATTTGATGAACTAGTTGGAAAATGCACTCAAGAAGAATCCAGGATGATTTCAAGAGAGAGAATTCAAAAGCATGAAGAAAGAGAGCCTGTTGCATTTGTTACTCAAGACAAGAAGAAAAATGGAAAAGGAAGACCATCTGGTTCAAATAGCCTTCTCCCGAGTCAAAGCACTCTAATAGAAGAATCAAGATTAAGGGATATTGAATGCCACAATTCTCACAAGCGTGGACACTATGCTTGAGACTAACCGAGAAAGAGAGATGCTCCAAGATCCGACTGAAGCTACAACAACAATAGGTACAAGGATAGGCGAAGTAATGATGATAGAAGAAGAAGAAGAGATGATAGAAAAAGAGGATATGATAGAAGAAGAAGGGATGGTAGAAGGAGAAGAGATGTTCTAGATGATCGTGAAGAAAGTCCTTGTCCTCAAAAGAAGGGATGGTAGAAGGAGAAGAGATGTTCTAGATGATCGTGAAGAAAGTCCTTGTCCTCAAAAGAAGTCAAGGAACTCCAAGTATGAAAGTAATGTAGCTACTAGTCATCTGAATATATTCTTATTTCAACCCTTTCTAGTTCTTCTCCTCTGGATTTGCATGATAGCTGGCTAGTAGATAGCAGGGCTTCTAGACACTTCTTCAGGTATAAAGAATTCCTCTCAAATATGGTTGAGAGGGAGACGAATTTGAAGATTATTCTTGGGGGCAACACTACATATCCAGTGAGGGGATTTGGTATTATCAAATTTGAGTTGGACTATGGAGAATCTGGTATTCTTCATGAAGTGATGTATGTTGCAGAACTAAATAAAAACTTGGTATCTATTTCTGCTTTGGAAGACAAAGGAATGAGAGTAGCCTTCATCAAAGGAAAAGTCCTCACATGACCTCGAAAATCTCGCAAGAGGGATGCTTTTACATTGGGATCTAGAGTTGAAGGACTCTATAGAGTTAATGGAAAACCTCTTGTAGTAATGGTCCACGACACTAATTATCAAAGTGAGCTACGACACCAAAGTAAAAAGAAGTCAAAAGGACCATCCCCCTCTAGCAGGATCAAGACCAATGATAATCCTGAGCCGAATGGAGTAGTTGTGATAACACAAGTTTGGAAGGATGTTATGGCCGAAGAATCGATTATGAAGAATGATGAATGGGATATTGTTCTGAGATCTAAAGAAAAGTTTGACGCAACTTCAGAGTGCCTATATAAGATAAAGCATGAAGCAGATTTACGCATTGAGAAGTACAACGAAGAAGTATGTGTTGAGCAACCTCAAGGATTTGAAGTACAAGATAGGAAGACTCACGTTTGCAAATTCAAGAAAGCTTTATGTGATTTGAAGCAATCTCCCCGAGAAGACTCACATTTGCAAATTGAATAAAGCTTTACGTGGTTTGAAGCAAGCTCCCCGACCCTGGTATGCTCGAATATCAGATACCTGGTGAAGCTTGGATTTACAAGAAACAGTGTTGATTTCAACCTCTACTTCAAACTGGTCCAAGGTATGACTTTGATTTTGGTTTTATATGTTGACGATCTATTCTTGACAAGTAGTGAGCTTTTGATGATCAAGCATAAGAAGGAGTTGGCCTCTGAGTTCAAGATGAAAGATCTTGGTCTGAGATATATTTCCGGAGATATGACGCATGGATACACTGATTATGATTGGGCTAGAAACATTATTGACAGGAATAACACATCTGGGTGTTGCTTTAGCTTGGGATCTACGATGAAATCATGGATGAGCAGGAAACAAGAATTTGTTGTTTTAAGCAGGACCAAGGCAAAATATATTGTTAGCTTGGACACGTTGTTTGAGAAGGTCCTAGATATGACAGTGATATATTGCGACAACAAGAGTGGGATCTGATTGGCAAAGAATCCCATGTTTCTTGACAAGTCAAGCACATTGAGATCAGATATCATTACATACATGATATGGCGCAGAGAGGAGCTATGAGACTCTGTCATACTTCAATTGATGAGCAAATTGTGGACATAGAGCAGCTTGGACTAATGGATGTGAACCTCCCGGGTAAGGGTCTTGGTTGATCGAGGACAATGAGTTATGCTCTTCCCCCCTATCTAACTCCCAAGGTGAGGAATTGAGCCTTAGAGCTCTTGGGGTTGAGGGAACTTTGGTTGACAAAGTATACCCCATGTTGATTTCTGGTAGCATCGGATGTGCTCTAAATCTCAAAATTTGCAAGGAGGCTTAGACACATGCATTCTCTAATACCCGGAAATCGTTTTGGGAAATTCCACCCGGAGATAGTTTTATTAAAATAAATAATTATTTTTAATGGGACCCTAAGTCTAAATTCAGTAAATTAAAATAATTAATGGGTATTAATCTAAACTGTGGGTGTAACTTCTAGAAAAAGACAAGGGTCAAGCCAAAATGATCTAAGCCATTGATTAGAAGTTAATATGGGCCGTTGGTTGTCCAACCGAAAGATATAAGAAGAGGCTTGAGGGGCACTTGAAGAATACACAGAGGGGAGATCAGAAGTTCGATTTTTTTAAGCAGAGCCGTTGTTAGAGAGATTTTCGATAGTGATCCTTTGCAAAGAGGGGCAGGGATAGTATCCAAAGGGAAATCTTTCCCAACTGGAGTATACTAAGCAGAGGAGAGAGAGAGATCCAGTAGAGGTAGCGCAGAGCCAGAGAGGCTGACGCAGAGGCAGTGTAGGTTGACACAGAGGTAGCAAAGAAGTCTTAAGGGAGTCTGAAATTTGCTGGAGGGTTCGATCTTTGTAGCTGGAAGCCGAGGTGTGAGATCAGCAGAGCAGAAGTCAGAATCTTAGAGGCAAATCAATAAGTCGGGAAAAGTGATGCAGATCCTACACAGTGTGATGTTGGGCTAACACAAACACTGCACAGAGGCAACGCAGAGGCAGCCAGGGGTTGTTCATTCAATGGCTGGATTAGTTCCAGTGATAGTGTGAGGTAATCTCACAAATCTCTCTGTCAGTGATATTCTCTGTAACTAGATTGTCGAGAGGGCATACATAGATTGTATTCAGAAATTACTACTACTTAATAATAAAACCCTCGGTTGTTGCACCGATTTTCCCGCATTGGGTTTTTCCGGGGACATTTCTCCAAAAATAATTGTGTAAATGTGCTGTATCTCTTTCTTGTTCAATTTCTTTTTTCCTCTTATAATTTAAATGGTGTAGACTGTAGTGTATTAGTTTCGATATTTACTGTAGGAAACAGTAAGTAACTTGATTCAGAAATTAACAAGTAGGAGAAACTTAATCAATTGCTGCAGTAGAAATTTGGGCATCAAAATTTTCACACCCGAGTTGGCATCTGTCTTTCCCACCCATCTGGCCAAAGGGCACTAGCTGCTTGAGTTAGGCATGATCCTTACCACTTATGGTAATTGGCATCCCACTAAAGCTAGAGATGCAAGTAACTGACGGTCGTATCCTTTATGATTAAAAGATACAAGATTGGAATCCGTTGGGTCAATCCCACCTATTGCTGACAATAAAGCCTGCTTTTGGGAGGGGCAATTTTGTAGCACTTCAAGAGTCGACATCGTGGATGGCGATTGGGCTAAATCCTCCACTATATTATAGTGCTGTGCTGCTCGAGCACGAGGATTAAACGTCAATTTGTGTACTACTCCCTTTGGCGGTGTTATTGTTAATTCAGGAATGATGGGTGGCACGACTTCTGTTGAAGTCGTTGTTGGACTATTAGGTTGTTCATTGTCCTTGTTGTTCAACATCTATGGATTCCCGTAATCTTTACTCCTTGTCGTTATAAGAGTGTCATTCAGTTGCTTTGAGACTAACAACATTAGTACTTGGGACGGGGAAGCATTTTCGTTAGCAACCATATTCGTTCTTGGGTTTGGAAACGCGTCAGTCAATGCAGCCGAGGTTTTTGAACTTTTGAAAGATTTTCTAAGTTCTTCTTTAAATGGACAGTCCCGTGTCCAGTGATCCTCTTCACATATATGACATGGAGTTTTGGGTTTCACATTCCCAGAAGGGTTTGCAGAAGGTTTCCTAGGAGACGAGTCTCCCTGGATTTTCTTCTTCCCTTGTTTTTTCTTCTTGCCTCCTGGTTGCTTGGTTTCTTTGCCTTTGTCTGTTGACACAGCATTTACTTCCGAGGCTAGAAGTTCTTCATTTGCATCTTGATTTGAAACCGTGCGGGGCTTTTTGGATGTGGCCTTTGCGGTTTTAGTGCTTGTCGTGCCTATCACACCATCGCCGGCATGAGAGTCCTTGTTTGATTTAGGAGGCGGAGGGACGGAGAATTCTGGTCTAGGAGCGTCATGGATTTTATCGTAGAGCATGCCAGACTGAGTATAGATCAAGTCTAGATATTGGGCACGAGCAATGACTTGCTCTTCAGTGACGACCCCCCCTTTGCCACATCTTCTGTAATAGCGGGTAACAGTGACTTAATAAACCATTCAGCCAATCGCTGATCAGGGACATATGTTTTTACCATTCTGCGACGCCGTCGCCACTCATGAATATGATCAAATATGTGAGTGGCTGTCGTTTGTTTGAAATTGGTAAGCAGCTCGGTTCCTGTTTCGTACCTGATAGGGAATTGAAAATGGGTTAAAAAGGTTGTGGCTAGGGTACTGAAGTTATCAAATGAAGCTCTAGGGAGTTCGATATACCACTTTGCCGCCGGACCAGTTAACGTGCACTGAAAAAGGCGAAGCCGAATCGAATCATCATTGAGAGTGTTTGACGAACACCATAGATGAAAGGTCATCACATGATTCGATGGGTCTTCGCCCGGATTTCCATTGAATTTAGGAATATCTGATGGAAGTTTATGCGGGATCGCCGACCACCAAGGGGCGTAGGCAATTGGATCGTTCGTTAGTCGACTTAAATCTGGTAACTCTAGAGTTGTCACGAAGGGCAACTGTTGATTTAGGCTTGGTTGAGCATACCTAGGATAAGATGGAATTGTTTGAGCATTCGGTCTTTGCATACCAGCATAATGCATTTGATGTTGGTAACTTTAGTAAGGTTGATGGGTACAACCATTATGATATGGTTGATACGGCTGCTCGTTACTCGCAAAGACTTGTTGCTCATGTCCTTGGTAAGCTTGCTGGAATTGCAGTTGTTGGTATTGCACCAGCCATGGTTGTGAAGCCATGGACTGTTGTCCAGCACTGACTGTTTGACCAAGATTGGGGTTGGGGTTCCCCATTTGAACCTGTGCCATTCCACTAGTGGGTGATTGTGGTTGTGCTGGAGGTACAAGAGATTGTTGTATCGCTACCTATGAAAGTTGAGGTTGGCATACAATTGGTGACGCTTGTACTTGCGATACAACTACAATAGCCGGCGTAGTGGGAATGTTTGTCATAGGTGAACTTTGTTGTATTGAGCATACAACTCTTGGTTGTTGAGACAGGACTGGTACCCAACCGCTAGTTGTGATTCCAGCAAAACCCAAATTTTGTTGCGAACTCACGCATGGTTGTCCTTCTGGGGAAGACAATGAAAGGGTATATGGCCCTCCATACAACGGTAATCCAGTGCTCGAAGGAATAATTTGCCTTTGGGGACCAGTTTGCCCAAATTGACCTTGTGATGGATCAATTTGTCGAGACTCAACGTAAGACATTCCAGACATAATTCTGGACAAACAAACGGGAACAATCCATACTGTCGAAATAGTCCCAGGATGGACTCCATCCAGTGATTGAAAACTGGTTGGGACAGATGGCACGCCGACAAACATTGTCGGAATAGCAGAAGGGGCTTCCGCTGTTGCTGTGTCGAGTGACACAGTCCTTGATGTTGACGGTTGTTTAGACATGTTAAGTCTATCCAAAAGATTCCTCAACAATTCTTCAGGAACATCCGAGGGTGGGTGAATATTTTCTGATGAAGAAGGATATAAGGCGATCCCAGCTCCAAGTTGCGTTGGAGTGCTAGACGGAGGATCTTCCACAATCTCTTCTATGGCAATCAATCCGGGGGGAAGAGGTAGACCGTCAGGTCCGTAAAATATTTCTGGTGCCGAAGAAGATGTAAGTCCTGCAGCAGCAGACGGTTGGGGAGTAACACCTTATGAATCGGCTGTAAACAGAACCGGTTCAGGAATAGAAGTGTTAAATGTCGCACTAGGATCAGTTGTAATGTCCTGTTGCTGTTGCGAAATTTATTCTGTAGAGGCAGGGATTCCAGAAATGTTCGGAGTAACCGTAGTCTCTGAGGATGTTGGAGTGCTTGCTCCAACCAACCTAGGGTACTTTGACCTGGTTAAACGAGTTCGCTTCGTCTGGAATGGCTTCGCTTCCAGAGTCAACGATGGTTGACTCGTAAGTCTCCGTGAACGACGGGGTTTTGATTGACTTTCTTCCATGATTGCGGATTACTTGATCAACTCAAAATAAAAAAGGGGAAAATGTTTTTCGAATTAAATGAATTTTAGATGCTTTGACACAACTTGTTTTTTCAATTTTAAAGAGTCGAGAAAAAACAAAAGATGACTCTAGTCGCCTTCGATGTTTATTGAGTTTGAAGTGACAAGCGCTCAGAGGACCTTTTCCGTTAAGGAGTCTGAAAAGGAGCAAAATGGACTTCTCTGGAGATCTAGGCAGAGAGGATTAACAAACCAATCGTAAAACTGCAGAATACTTTTTACGGTACGGTAGTCAGTCTTCCCGAATGCTGTGTTCGGTGCATTATGATTGATAGGGCGGCAGACACGGCTTCCTAAGGATAAAGGATGCAGCCTATAGTGGTCTCCCAATATATACGCGACGGTACGTGGGAGCACAAGTCCGTACTGACACTTATCGTCTCAGAGTGGAGGAATCACCAACCAACACTGAAAGCAACAGTTACCAGGCTTTACGACGCCAGAATACGTCTCTAGCCTAGACCTCTAGATGTTGCGTTAAGTTCCAAAGCATTGTCAGATTCATTGAGATTTATTTTAAATTGATCTTGCTTAGCAGTTTGCCTTTCAGGTTCACCACGTGATGTATGTATTATTCCTAAATGCAGTCTAAGATGATAAATAGACGTTTTATCTTCTTTCAGCAATGAAAATCCTAGCTACTAAGGGGAAGAAAGTCAAGCATCTTTTCTTCACAGAGCACAAAGCACACGCTAATATGCACAGTCCTAAATCAAGCCAAGCATTCAAGATGCAAATTCACATGCATGTATTGGTTTTCAGTTCCCTTAATGTGCAAATGACACTAAGAAAACTATGTGCAAAATTGAAATACTTTTAAAGCGACTGTACTCAACAAAATTTCTTTTTCAAAATGAAGTGAAAACGAGAGAGACACTTAGCGATTTTGAAATGGAAATTGCTTTTCGACACTTTAAAATTAGTAAATCAAGTCTTATGCAAAGATAACTGTATAATCAACTATCTAAAACAATGTGATTGCTTTCTAAAACTGAAAACGACAGCTACGACACTTTCAGATCTAGAGACGAGAGTTTGACTATGTTATTTTTTGCAAAAGAGAACTAAAACGACGCACAATATATAAAAAACGTTTATAGTTCTTTGCACTAAGGAGGCGGAATAATGCAAGAGAAGGGAGTATTCACAGAAGCACACTGATTACAGACAGCAAAAACTCTTGAATAAGACTGAAAACAGTGAGAAAAATCCACAGTTGGAAGGTAAAATCAGTCCTCCCTGACCATTGCACCTGTTGCACAGTGAATTCAGTATGCAACACAATTACTCCATTCGGGAAGTGCAATGCATACAGGCTGCTGCCTTGAAGGCAGGGTGCGATGGTTACTGTGCAAGACTCTGAACGAGACTTCACTCACAGTTTGCAGTTTAGTTCAGGTGTTTAAGCTGAATAAGTACAGATCAATGTATGTAAAAACACAGGGGTGATTTTAGAGGTTACTAAAACCACTACTTAGGGCAATTAGATTGCTTGCAGATCTATTGTTTAATTTATAAACAAAAACCCGGAGATTGACTGAAGCAGCATTGATCTACTTTGCATTCATATGACGAATGCAGTTCGAAGGCTAGCTGGCTTGACTTCAGGCTCCATCTGTATGTTTATAAAAGAAACAAGGATAGATAGGCTAACAAGTAATCTAGTCGCTCCCCAGTGGAGTTGCCATTTTGTTATATGGGAATAGTGTCCACACGGATGCTGCTATTCCC